>CAWUFW010000914.1:3210000-3411171 GCA_963921515.1 Calotriton arnoldi | reverse complement strand
CACAGTGTGAACGACATTTAGCTTTGTCATCACAGTGGTATTTTTCTTCAGCCCAGGGTCACCACATTGTGGGGGCCCTGGGGGTGGTGCTGTGGTGTGTCTGTGACTTGCTGTGTCAGTTGTTGTTCCTACGTGCCTGTGTGACATGTGTGTTTTGTGCTCCCTCTCACCTGTCAATGCCTGCTTGCCCACATAGGGGATTTGGATCCATGAGTTACCTTAGTGTGGCAGTGTATGCACATCTGTATGATTGGTATTCAGCTCTCCTCATGTGTTGTGTTGTTGCCTGGGGACACTGGCACCCCCACCCCTCACCTGCTGTGTATGATGACAGTGTTGGTCTGCCTGTTTGTGTTTGTGCATCTGCACCACTGCATTGGCATATCTTGGGTGTGCCATTGGCTGTATGTTGTTTGGTGTGTTTCCCCTGCTGTCCCTGGGACTCCTAGGTCATCGGTCAGCACAGTGATCATGGTTTGTGTGTCCCATTGCTGCCATGGTATGGTATCTGTTCACCTCACATCTGCTGTCTCCACAGGGTATCTGCATTTGTGTGCCCATTGGTGCAAATATGTGGGTCTGCATTCTGATGGTCACTTCTGTCATTGTGTCATTGATGACTGTTGACGGTCTCAGCCCCCATGGGTGTTGTTTGTCTGCACATGGCCAAAGGAATGTTTCATTTGCACTGCAGTATTTGGCTCCCCCAATTTATGTTGCAATGGGACACATACACTACTTTGCCACAGATGAGTTTTTGGTTCTGTGACCAGGAATGATCCATGCAGTTTGGCAGTTGCAGCTCTTTCTTTGTCAACAATTACCTTTTGGTCACTGTGATGATGAGGGTGTAGACCCCATTGCCACAATGGTCAAAATGTGCTTCAGCTATGGACCCCACACTTACCTTTTGGTCACTGTGATGATGGGGGTTTAGACCCCATTGCCACAATGGTCAAAATGTGCTTCAGCTATGGACCCAACACTTGCCTTTTGGTCACTGTGATGATGGGGGTTTAGACCCCATTGCCACAATGGTCAAAATGTGCTTCAGCTATGGACCCCACACTTGCCTTTTGGTCACTGTGATGATGGGGGTTTAGACCCCATTGCCACAATGGTCAAAATGTGCTTCAGCTATGGACCCCACACTTGCCTTTTGGTCACTGTGATGATGGGGGTTTAGGCCCCATTGCCACAATGGTCATGGGCTGCTTGCATTGTGGGTGCCACACACATATATGTGTGGCACATGTGCTAGGGGGCCACATTGTATGTTCAATGTCATGTTCGGTGTTGTAGGCATTTGACACAGCCTGCTCACACGCTTGTCATGGTGGTGGGGGGATGTCTTAATCTTGCATTCCCTAGGTTGTGGTGTGCTTGTTGTGTCATGCATTGTCCATCCTATGAGTGGGGGTGGTAGTAGTGGTAGGCATCCAGCCCCCTGGCTAAGGGTGGTAGTAGTGGTGGGCATCCTGCCCCCCTGGGTGAGGGTGGTAGTAGTGGTGGGCATCCTGCCCCCTGGGTGAGGGTGGTAGTAGTGGTGGGCATCCTGCCCCCCTGGGTGAGGGTGGTAGTAGTGGTGGGCATCCTGCCCCCTGGCTAAGGGTGGTAGTAGTGGTGGGCATCCTGCCCCCTGGGTGAGGGTGGTAGTAGTGGTAGGCATCCTGCCCCCCTGGGTGGGGGTGGTAGTAGTGGTAGGCATCCAGCCCCCTGGCTAAGGGTGGTAGTAGTGGTAGGCATCCAGCCCCCTGGCTAAGGGTGGTAGTAGTGGTGGGCATCCTGCCCCCTGGGTGAGGGTGGTAGTAGTGGTGGGCATCCTGCCCCCCTGGCTAAGGGTGGTAGTAGTGGTGGGCATCCTGCCCCCTGGGTGAGGGTGGTAGTAGTGGTGGGCATCCTGCCCCCTGGCTAAGGGTGGTAGTAGTGGTGGGCATCCTGCCCCCCTGGGTGAGGGTGGTAGTAGTGGTAGGCATCCTGCCCCCTGGGTGGGGGTGGTAGTAGTGGTAGGCATCCAGCCCCCCTGGCTAAGGGTGGTAGTAGTGGTAGGCATCCAGCCCCCTGGCTAAGGGTGGTAGTAGTGGTGGGCATCCAGCCCCCCTGGGTAAGGGTGGTAGTAGTGGTAGGCATCCAGCCCCCCTGGGTGAGGGTGGTAGTAGTGGTAGGCATCCTGCCCCCTGGTTGAGGGTGGTAGTAGTGGTAGGCATCCAGCCCCCCTGGCTAAGGGTGGTAGTAGTGGTAGGCATCCAGCCCCCTGGCTAAGGGTGGTAGTAGTGGTGGGCATCCTGCCCCCTGGGTGAGGGTGGTAGTAGTGGTGGGCATCCTGCCCCCCTGGCTAAGGGTGGTAGTAGTGGTGGGCATCCTGCCCCCCTGGGTGAGGGTGGTAGTAGTGGTGGGCATCCTGCCCCCTGGCTAAGGGTGGTAGTAGTGGTGGGCATCCTGCCCCCCTGGGTGAGGGTGGTAGTAGTGGTGGGCATCCTGCCCCCCTGGGTGAGGGTGGTAGTAGTGGTGGGCATCCTGCCCCCCTGGGTGAGGGTGGTAGTAGTGGTAGGCATCCTGCCCCCTGGGTGGGGGTGGTAGTAGTGGTAGGCATCCAGCCCCCCTGGCTAAGGGTGGTAGTAGTGGTAGGCATCCAGCCCCCTGACTAAGGGTGGTAGTAGTGGTGGGCATCCTGCCCCCTGGGTGAGGGTGGTAGTAGTGGTGGGCATCCTGCCCCCCTGGCTAAGGGTGGTAGTAGTGGTGGGCATCCTGCCCCCCTGGGTGAGGGTGGTAGTAGTGGTGGGCATCCTGCCCCCTGGCTAAGGGTGGTAGTAGTGGTGGGCATCCTGCCCCCTGGGTGAGGGTGGTAGTAGTGGTGGGCATCCTGCCCCCCTGGGTGAGGGTGGTAGTAGTGGTGGGCATCCTGCCCCCCCTGGGTGAGGGTGGTAGTAGTGGTAGGCATCCTGCCCCCTGGGTGGGGGTGGTAGTAGTGGTAGGCATCCAGCCCCCTGGCTAAGGGTGGTAGTAGTGGTAGGCATCCAGCCCCCTGGCTAAGGGTGGTAGTAGTGGTGGGCATCCTGCCCCCCTGGGTGAGGGTGGTAGTAGTGGTGGGCATCCTGCCCCCTGGCTAAGGGTGGTAGTAGTGGTGGGCATCCTGCCCCCCCTGGGTGAGGGTGGTAGTAGTGGTGGGCATCCTGCCCCCCTGGGTGGGGGTGGTAGTAGTGGTAGGCATCCAGCCCCCCTGGCTAAGGGTGGTAGTAGTGGTAGGCATCCAGCCCCCTGGCTAAGGGTGGTAGTAGTGGTGGGCATCCTGCCCCCTGGGTGAGGGTGGTAGTAGTGGTAGGCATCCAGCCCCCCTGGGTGAGGGTGGTAGTAGTGGTAGGCATCCTGCCCCCCTGGTTGAGGGTGGTAGTAGTGGTAGGCATCCAGCCCCCTGGCTAAGGGTGGTAGTAGTGGTAGGCATCCAGCCCCCTGGCTAAGGGTGGTAGTAGTGGTGGGCATCCAGCCCCCCCTGGGTAAGGGTGGTAGTAGTGGTAGGCATCCAGCCCCCCCTGGGTGAGGGTGGTAGTAGTGGTAGGCATCCTGCCCCCCCTGGTTGAGGGTGGTAGTAGTGGTAGGCATCCAGCCCCCCCTGGCTAAGGGTGGTAGTAGTGGTAGGCATCCAGCCCCCTGGCTAAGGGTGGTAGTAGTGGTGGGCATCCTGCCCCCCTGGGTGAGGGTGGTAGTAGTGGTAGGCATCCTGCCCCCTGGGTGGGGGTGGGAGTAGTGGTAGGCATCCAGCCCCCCTGGCTAAGGGTGGTAGTAGTGGTAGGCATCCAGCCCCCTGGCTAAGGGTGGTAGTAGTGGTGGGCATCCTGCCCCCTGGGTGAGGGTGGTAGTAGTGGTAGGCATCCAGCCCCCCCTGGGTGAGGGTGGTAGTAGTGGTAGGCATCCTGCCCCCCCTGGTTGAGGGTGGTAGTAGTGGTAGGCATCCAGCCCCCCCTGGCTAAGGGTGGTAGTAGTGGTAGGCATCCAGCCCCCTGGCTAAGGGTGGTAGTAGTGGTGGGCATCCTGCCCCCTGGGTGAGGGTGGTAGTAGTGGTGGGCATCCTGCCCCCTGGCTAAGGGTGGTAGTAGTGGTGGGCATCCTGCCCCCCTGGGTGAGGGTGGTAGTAGTGGTGGGCATCCTGCCCCCTGGCTAAGGGTGGTAGTAGTGGTGGGCATCCTGCCCCCCTGGGTGAGGGTGGTAGTAGTGGTAGGCATCCTGCCCCCTGGGTGGGGGTGGTAGTAGTGGTAGGCATCCAGCCCCCCTGGCTAAGGGTGGTAGTAGTGGTAGGCATCCAGCCCCCTGGCTAAGGGTGGTAGTAGTGGTGGGCATCCTGCCCCCCTGGGTGAGGGTGGTAGTAGTGGTGGGCATCCTGCCCCCCTGGGTGAGGGTGGTAGTAGTGGTAGGCATCCTGCCCCCTGGGTGGGGGTGGTAGTAGTGGTAGGCATCCAGCCCCCCTGGCTAAGGGTGGTGGTAGGCATCCAGCCCGCCCTGGGTGAGGGTGGTAGTAGTGGTAGGCATCCAGCCCCCTGGCTAAGGGTGGTAGTGGTGGTGGGCATCTGGCACCCCCCTGGCTAAGGGTGGTTGTGGTGGTTGGCATCCATCCCCCCTGGGTTGGGGTGGTGGCGCGCATTCAGGCCCCTGTGTGCATATGTGGCATTGGTGGTGGGCATCCCGCCCCTATGGTGCTGCTGGTGTAAGTATATTCAGATTCCCAGTGTATGTGTGTGATGTGTCGTGTACGTGTTGTATGTGTTTTGTGGTTGGTGTCTGACTTACCTTCTGCGCCGTACGCGTCCGTGCCTGTTCCGGTAGTAGATGTAGAATATTGGTATGATCGGGACGAAGGGATTCATGGTTGGTTCGTGTCGTTCGTCCTTCTCGTTGCTTCGCGTCGTCCTCGTCGCTTGGCTTCGTCCTCGTCGCTTCGCTTCGTCCTCGTCGCTTCGCGTCGTCCTCGTCTGTGCTGTGTTCGTCTCGTAGCCGTGGATCGTGTTGTGGCGCGATTCGGAGCTTATGTGCGCCTCTCCCGGATGCTTTGACGTGCCGTGCGTAGCGACGGGTTCGGCGCGTACGGAAAGCGCATCGTACTTGTCCGGCCGGATGGGGCTGCATTTTCCCTTCCGTGCGACTCGATTCGGCGTTTCCGGATTCGCCTCGGTCGGAGAACAGGACCTGGTTTGGGTGAGTACGGCTCGGCCGGGATTTTTGCTGTTGTGCGCATCGTACTTGCTCGTTCGGTGTGTTGTACGGATCGGTCGGGAAACTGGCTTTCGCATGGCTTTTTCCCGACCGAATAGTATTGGGTGCGCCTCCGACCGAGATCGGAATCGGCCCCTGAATAGCATCTTTTGCTACATTAAAAGAAACATCGAAACAGACAAAATCTCCAAATAATTCTGTTTCAATACGCCAAGGCCTGAACAGTTGCAGAAGTGCTAAATAGAAAAATTCTCTCTTATCTGGAGTTTCACAACTGAGTTTTCTGTGGTTAATGAGATTTCCTTTGGCATGTTTCACTAAACATCCATCACATCCAATTACTGCATATTGTTCTTCTTTTATATTTTCTGTAACATTCTTTTTAAACCTGTAATGTTAAAGTATTTCATATACTCATAGGTTTTCAAGATGTGGACTCCTTTTGCGATAGTATGTATCCAACATATTAGTTTTTATTAGTTTTGACAATATCAGTGCTCTCTGGCTCATACTCTGCTAAGTATTGGATTTCTGGAAAAGATTTCAATACTCTGTTTCGTGCGGAGGCTAGGCCTAGACCAGTGATACTCAAAGTACGGCCCGGGGGCCGCATGCGCCCCTCCTGACCTTTACATTCGGCCCCCTGGGCAGCAGCAGCACTGGGCTTAAATTTATTTGACTCAGCACTAACATGAAAAAAAAGTTAAATATACATCAAACACTTATTTAAAGGTTAATTGCAGTTAGGGAAAGGAAGTAACTAGGCCCTGAACTTTAGGAACACCTTCATTTTTATGATATAACTCTTTTTATTGGTTTATCACAAAATACAGCATTGAAAGCTTACAGCCATAGGTATCGGGTAGCCGGCTTAAAGAGCACTAGTCTGAGAGCTTGACACAGCTAAATGCCAACAACCCGGAGGCAGGCAGCGTAGTTCACAGGCTACATCCGACTACCCTATAAGGCTTAGGTCTATAGCCACATTCGTCTAGAACATAGTCCCATGCTATTACAGGCGTGTGGCAACTGTTAGATTAATTCAAACTTGGCAACAAGTCATAGGAAATGGCAAAAGAGAAATAAAAGGGGAGAAAAAAGGAGAACCATACCCCCACCCCCCACCCAGTCCCCTCCGCACCATAAATTGGGTTGGCATCTAAGCTTCTTGCGGCTTACAAGGGTGATCTGTAGCAGTGAGTCCCAGAACCTGTAAGAGCTTTGGGCCTGCAACTTCTCTGAACTCCTTACTAAGGATGGTTATGAACGGAGCCCATAGTTCCTGGAAAGCGTCCTCCTTTCCCTCTGCCACCAGAGACAATCGCTCCATTCCCAAGGCCTCCCATAGCCGTCTGAGCCATGCAGTGTGATCGGGTACCCTCTCGGAGCCCCAAAGGGTCAGTAACTCCAGGCGCGCCGCGTTCAGCGCTAACGCTATCTGCCTCTCCCTAATGGAGCGCAGGGGAAAGGTTAGGCGGTTGGGCAGACCCAGCAGAGTGTAAGCGGGGAAGCGACGAAGATCCACGTCAAAGGCGTCATTTATGTCATGTATTATTAGGTCCCAGTATCTTACTAGCTTGGGGAAGTGCCACATAACATGTATTAGGGAGCCAGTTTGGCCGCAGCCCCGCCAGCAGGAGGCCGAGCGTCCTTTATTCCAGCAGTTAAGCCAGGCCGGGGTCAGGTACCAATACGTGGCCATCTTATAAGCTGCTTCAGTACCCGAGGTGTCATGTGCCGTGTGGTGTGCTCTATAAAAAATATCCTGCCATTCTTTGTTGGTAAGTTGTCTGCCCAATTCCTCCTCCCATCTTAACTGCCCCTTGGACTTTGTGGGTGAGATAGCCGAGGAGAGGAATGCATAGAGTTCTGAAATGAGGCATTTGTCTTTGTCTTTGGTGATGAGCCACTTCTCAAACTGTGTGAGCTGTCGAGAAGCACCAGTGTTCACCTCAGAGGAGGTTAACCAATGGCGCACCTGCTGATACATGTAATGGTCCGAAGCGGGGATTGCATAATCTGCCTGTAGTTGGGCAAAATATATAATACCCTCTAGGTCAAAGAGAGAGCCCACCATTTTGCATCCCTTTTCCCGCCACCTCTGAAAAGATTCTGATTTACACCCGGGTGGAAAGGCCGGATTATCAACCAGTGGGGTCATCGGGGAGGGGAAGGTGATGAGCCCATGTTGAGTCGCCGTTGCGTCCCACACTTTAAGAGTGGTCGCCATAACTGGTGAAGAAAAAAGACCCCATACTCTGTGTTTGCGCAGGAGCCATAGTTCCCGCCAGAGATTATTGCCCGCTATCGCTTGTTCCATAAACGTCCAATGCTTCTCCGAGAGTGGCCGATTCCACTCCAGGATGAACTGTAGCTGAGAAGCTTGGAAGTACTGTGATATCACTGGGACTCCCATCCCCCCTTCAGACTTTGCCTTGGTGATTAGTGAGAAGCTGAGACGTGGTTGTTTCCCATCCCAAATAAAGCAATTTATAGTGCGCTGGAGGCTTCGCAATGTGGTCAAGGGAGGAGTCAGAGGGATAGTTTGAAAGATGTACAGAATTCGTGGCATTATCGTCATCTTGACCCCAGCGATCCATCCTTCCCATGAGAGGCCCGAGCGGTTCCAAATGCTCAGTGTCTTATTTGTCTGCTCCAGGAGTGGAGTGTAATAGACTGATAGGGTCGTGGCTGCCGTGCGCGCAAGAAGAATTCCTAGGTATGGAATGTGGTGATCGGCCCAGGAGAAGGGGATCTGTTGTTTCAGGGCTTTCTCTGTGTCATGGGGGGTGGATAGATTCAGGATTTGCGACTTCTGGTAATTGACCTTAAACCCCGAAACTTCGCTAAAGCAGGAGAACTCGCCCACCAATGCCGCTAAGGAGGTCGCCGGGTTCGTCAGGGACAGGATCACATCATCAGCATATAGGCTGATAGTGTGTGTGTCCGCCCGAGTCGTATTCCAGAGATCTCTGGGTTGTCTCATACCCTCTGAGCCATTGGCTCCATATATAAGGCAAACAGTAGCGGGGAAAGAGGACACCCTTGACAGGTCCCCCTGCGGATGGGAAAAAGCCCAGAGGAATACCCGTTGACCCTAACCGAGGCCCTGGGCGCTCTGTATATGCATCCCAACCAAGTAAGGAACCTGTTCCCAAAACCGAACCGGCATAGCGTCTCCATTAAAAATGGCCAATGGACCCTATCAAAGGCCTTTTCCGCGTCAACTGACAGCAGGGGGCCTCCCGCTGAGAGTGGGCTATGAGGTCCGTAAGATGGATGAGACGCTTCGTATTGTCACCGGCCTGTCTCATTGGAATAAACCCGGCCTGGTCCGGGTCAATAAGGCCCACCATGTGCGGATTAATGCGCGCGGCTAATATACCAGTAAACATCTTTGCGTCCACGTTAAGCAAAGAAAACGGCCGATAAGATGCACAATTCTGGGGGTCCTTCGCAGGCTTCAGGATGACCGATATTGAGACTTCCGTAAAGAAGCCCGGCAGTTCCCCAGTATCGAGAAATTAGTTGAAAATCCGCGCCATTATGGGGGCAATAATCTGACAGAATTTCTTATAAAAACAGAGGGGTGAAGCCATCTGGGCCCGGAGATTTAGCTACTTTGAGGCGGGCAATCGCTGCAATCACTTCATCTATTTGAATTGGATGGTCCAAGTGGGCGGCCGCGTCTAATGGCAATCTGGTCAACTGCACGCCTTGGAAGTAGGCGGCAATGTCTCCGCTGGGGGGTCTCCCTCCGAGTAGAACTTGGCATAAAATGCACTGAAAGCCTCTGCTATCTCAGAGTCTGTGTGGGCTAGTGTCCCCGATGAGTCTTTCACTGCCGAAACTGACCCCGTAACCTCATTTTGTCTCAGTGTATGAGCAAGCATGCGGCCCCAACAATTGCCATTAAGAAAGAATTTGTTCCGTAATCTAAGTACCGCGTATTCAGCCCTATCAAGGTCCAGCCTGCAAAGGATGAGCCTTTTCCGTTCTAGTTCTTGCCACACCCGTGGGGCGCCGGTACGCTTATGGATGGATTCTAGTTCCGCCACCTCTGTCTCTATCTCCTTCCGCTGCTCCTTTCGAAGCTTGTTATCATGTGCTGAGATAGCTATCAGCTCCCGCTCGCAACTAATTTTAAAGCTCCCCATAAGGAGGCAGGGCGCACTCCCTCCCCGTCATTGTTAGTAAGATAGTCTCTGAGGGTTTCCAGGAGGGCCTTCGTTATCTGTTCGGAGTGCAGCAGTGTATATCGGAGGCGCCAGCGTGTTTGCCGGGGTTTGGCGACCCCCAGATTCAGCGAGAGTGTAATTAGGTAATGATCATAGTGGGATCATGGTTCTATTGTGGCATCTACCAAGCACCCTACCAGGGCGTCTGAGACTAGGAAGTGGTCAATTCGGGCATAGTAGTATGTATAGTCCCTGGTAGAAGGATGTGTCTGCCTCCATACATCATTTAGTGTGTTACTTGCGAGCCAATGTAGTCCTGCCTGTGAAAGTGTCCCAGTTTGGGTCATGCGGTGGCCGGAGCGGTCTAAGTCTGTATTCATCACTAAATTAAAGTCACCCCCTATCACCACCCCCCGATCAGGCGTAGTCAGCACTAGCTCAAGGTAGGCTAAGAGGAAGCGCTCCTGTTGTGCATTCAGAGCGTATAGGGACGTTACTGTGAACTGAGTGCCACCCCATTATATTCTAAGCCCCAGGGCTCTACCCTTATGCTCCACGATGGTCTCAATCACTTTTCCATGGAAGCTATGGGCAAGTAGTATAGCCACCCCATTCTTCTTAGTTAAGTCTGACAACCAGTAGTGTCTGGGAAACTTCAGGGAGCGCATGCGATGGGTGTCCCTGGCCAGTAGATGTGTTTCTTGCAGCAAGCAAATGTCCCCCCCGCTGTGCTCTAAGTAAGATAGGATCGCTTTGTACTTAACTGGGTTGTTAAGGCCTCGAACATTGAGGCTCACTATGCGAATGTCATGCATCTAGTCGGTGGAATCTCTAGTTCTGCCCTGTACCCTCGTAGCTCGCGCTGTGGCTGCCCGGTCCAGCCAGCTTTCTGAAGTGTGGAGTATCCAGGTGGTGTACTTACCCGCATTACCCTGGGTTGGTGCGGAAGGGAAGAAGAGAAAGGAGACAGAGAGACCCTTTGAGAAACCATAAAAGAAGTATTGAACAAAAGAAAGGACAACATTTGAGTGTCTGACTCCATTTGTCCGGTTGGATCAGTATTAGGCGTGACCGGCCAGGATGGAATCTTGTCATCAAAAGGATGCTGAAGAGGTCCAATGAGGTGTCCTCGGGCGTGTGGTGGGTGGATCATCGTGGCAGATGGAACTCCCCGTACTCCTCCACTGCCTCTTTTGGGTCCTCTCCTGGCCCACACCAACCCCCGGGGGTGAAGTCACTACCGAATCATGAAGCCGTGAAAGATTCAAACAATAGAGCCTGTAGCACTGCTTGTCTCTCTTTAGTAATGGTAACAGGGTCGGCCTAGGCCCCCGGCGGCCGCCCACCACCTTCTGCCAGGCCGGCCGCTTAGAAGAGATGGGTTGCCCTTCTGGGACCTCTGGGGGGTCCAGATGCAGGAGAGCACAGGCCTCATGGAGAGATCGTAGCTGATGAAGCGCCCCTTCATATTTAAAGATGAGTATAAAAGGGTGCCCCCAGGCATAGGGGATCTTGGCCTGCTGGAGGTGCTCGGTGACAGGGCGGAAATCCCTGCGCCTCTGTAGAGTGATCCTCGACAGGTCCTGATAAAAGGTCGGTGAGTGGCCTCTGAAGTGAACCGGATGGGAGTCCCTGGCCCTCCATAGGATGTCCTCTTTGATCTGGACACACACCAATTTGTCAGCTGGGGGCCCCTTACCTGACCTCTCCGGACCCACCCTGTGAACTCGATCCAGCTGCAGCGGAGATGTCTCTGGAAGGCCCGTGACATAGCGGAGGAGGGCTGTGACGTATTCCCGCAAGTCGGAGCCTTCTGCTTTGGATGGCACTCCTCGGATTCTGACATTATTTCTCCTCGACCGGTTCTCAAGGTCCTCATTGTGCTCTTGGAGATCTAGCTGCTGTTCCTTTAGTCTCAGCACTTCTTGTTGGAGCCAGGCTACCTCCTCCACTCGGTTCGACTCTCTGTCCTTGAGCTCGGCCACCCGTTCACCCACTTCGTCCACATCCCGGCGCACATCTCTAATATCGGAGGCGATTTCCGTCTTTATCACCTGTATGTACGCTCGAAGGGAGGTGAACAGGGATTCAGTGTAAGCTTTAGTGATCGGGCCCTCGACTCCATCCGACTCTTGCTTGGAATCTGTTTTGTGGAGAATGGGTGCCTCCTCTGCCTCCGGGGAGCCAGCCTTCCCGAACAGTTCCTTGAGGGAACGGTCTTTCTTTGTGCGTGGCCCCGCCATGCTGCCTTGGTCACAGCCTAGGACTGTCTTGGTGATGAGGTCAAGAGACTCCCCCACCTTATGCCAGTGATTTGCAGGTCTTAATCCGTTGAGGAGCCCCCAGCCTCCCTCCCCGGATCCTCTCTAAGGCCGATGGCTCCGGTGGGGACACACGTCCCCGAATCCCACAGGACTATGCAACGCCGAGGAGGCCTCCACGGAGGCACCAGTGTTCCGTAGTCAGGCCCGTCATGCCAGGGATTGCCCCTCCCCCGCTCGCAGCCTCCTCCTGTAATGCCCCTCCTGGTTAGATTCAGGCACTCATTCCTATATTGTGGGGCCCCTATTGCAATTGTCACATATCTATCTGGCCTTCTTGCCTTGTGCTCCCCACGGGCCTCCTCTGCTGGTCGAGGTGCCCTCCGTCTCCCAGGGCCCGGTATGCTTGGTCAAGGATTTGGGGCACACCTCCGCCCCCTTTACTGCCTATGTAACCAGACGGCAGATGCCCACTGATGGGGGGGGCGCCCCTGGGTGACCGTCTACGCTGTTAGAGACTGCCTATGGGGCAATGGTCTCTCTCTTTAGCGGGCTGGCCATGTGGGTGATGTCTCACTGCCCATCCTGCGCCGGCGTCAGGGCTCTGAATTTAAGCCCTCTGCTAGGCCCCCCGCAGGCCTCCCTGCATAGGTGTCTCAGGGCCGGCCGGGGAGGGCACACCCACCTCCCAGCTTCTTGGCCCCGGTCGGGCCCACAAGCATCACAGACCTCCAGTTCTCGAGTGCGGGCCAGGAAGCAGTGGGAAGCACTCACTGCTAATGGCCGCAGTCTTCAGGGACGGTCCATAGGCCCCAGTGCTCCTCCTCCACTCTCGTGACCGGGCAGGCCGCTCCCGTCAGGCCGCAGGCATAATGGGGCCTCCTGGCGCCGATCCCGGCTGGACCTTGCACTCAGCGTTCAGTCTGGAGATAGTTACCTTTCCTCCGAGGGGGGCGCCTGCGCCTCGCACCCCCGCTCACTACCATGCGCTCCTCAGAGGCCCGGCCGCGTACCCGGAGCCAAGGCCTCTCTCCTCTGCTCAGAGGGTTGGCACCTTCTGCGTGGGCCTCCGGCAGTCCCCACCGGGGCCCGTCTGCACCCGCCGCCTGTCGGTGTCTTTCTCTATACCCTGACAGGTAGTTGGGCTCTCATGCTTTCGTCGGAATCCTCGCTCAATGTGGACCCCGGCCGCACCACGCAGCAGCCGCTCTTCGCTCAGACGACACCCCGCTCCAATCCGCACTCTGCTGTACTGGGCACCCTCGCCTGGGGCAAGTGGCTCCTGATGCTCCCCAGAAGCCTGAGAACTTCGCTGGATGTTGTAAGGAGTAAGCCGGAGGGCGCTATTGTATGCTGGAGAAGCGGCAGGAGGGAGTAGCAGGGAAACATGTCCTATCCCGCCGCCATCTTGGCCAAGCCCCACCTTCATTTTTAAAGATAGCCACTAGATATTAATGCTTTGCTTCCCCTACATCCACTTTACACCCCCGCTGACTTATCCAAATGATTCCTCTTGACTTTGAATACAAACTGGCTGAGCTCAAGCGATCCGAACATTTATAAGATCCTATCTCTCTATGAGAAAGCATCTTCAAGCTGAAGCTGTACAATTTCTTGCTGAGACTCTTTTCTGCAGAAATTTCTTCCCACATTTCTTTTTATCTATGACTTTTCAGATTTTGTAATATATGACGTGACATAACGAGCAACAGCAATTGAGTTGTCTGCAACAAACTGAATATCCATGTTTGCATTCCACATTTTCAAAATGACTGGATTATAGTCATTATTATACTTTTGAAGTTTCTGTTCTCCTTAAGTTGTATGTATTCTTGGGAGATTTCCGAGTTATTGTATGTCTCACTGCTGACAAAAAACTATTTACTCTTCCTTTAGAAATTATATGTTGTGGGAATCCAAAACAACATTTTGTATAAAGTTTCCTTTACATTTGTATTTCCGCATGCAGTATTTTCTATATCTATGACTTTGAAACCATAGAATTTACTGTCGCAAGCTGTTTTCTTCTCCTTCTCTTGGAGTGACACATGTAAAATACTGTTCGATGAAAGACAAAACAGCTTCATCACTATCTGTTCCAAATTTTGCTGCATCATTTATCCATAATAGCTTGTGTATATGAGGAGCACTTCTGGCTTGGTACTCTTTTCGCCAAAAGAAATCAGTTACCTTTCCAAGAGGTGGAATGCTTTTATTGCAGATAAATGACATCATAGCATGAAACTTAAGGTTAAAATACCTGCAGACATTTGCGGGATCTAAGGAACAGAGTTCTCCAGCTGTCTTCAGTTCAATGTTTTTTAAATTGAATTTGCTTCTCGTAGGAATTCAAGTAAATCATCCCATGAATATTCAGTACAACTAAGTGTTAGAAACCAAGTATGCATTTAAGTTCACCATGACAACGATACCAATATTCATTGGTGCCACTTTGGCATGACATCAAATTGATTAAGTGAGATTCCAAATTTTCATCCATTTATTCAACTTTCTCCACAAACAGTTTCGCAAAAACAAGTTGAAGATGAACTCCTGTTTTTAATATATGGTTCACCGCAAATGAAAGTCCAGACAAATCACTCTCAAACACAAGATGAAATATATATGGAATGCACTGCGAAATCTTGGATCTTCAAAGTACAATCTTGTTGATCGGTATTCTGATGCTGGAATCCGTAGAGCTCGGTCATCAAATCGTCCACCATCTCCAGTGGGGAATAGCTGTGGAAAACAATGATCGTCTAAACTTTTTTCCCATATACTCATGGGAGCTCCTTTGAGTTGTTTCATTTTAAATAATTCAATAGTGTTTCCTATGATTTCTTTCGAATGGAGAGGATGTATGGTATAATGTTCATAAATCTCTTCACTTCTAGATTTGTCCACTTTTTCAATTTGGCCACATTACATTACTGTTTCATCTTCTACACATCTTTCCTCTTCATCAACATTTACATTGTTATAATCAATATTATTCTGCACCAGGTATAATGTTGCATTTTGAAGTTTATTAATATCTGCAAACTCTTGCCAGATTTTTTTACTCTTTGTTGGTACACCATTTACTAGAATAATTAGTAGCTTATGTTCCTCTCTGTCTACACCAACAGTTTTAATATTTTTCTTAAAATCTAACAGTAAGTTTACAGCTCTTCCTTTCAGACCTTTTTGTAAATCTGTTGTTGACAGCTTACCTGTCTTAGGCTCCATACAAACTATAGCTTGGAATGGGTGTAGAGATTGGATAAGAAAAGACTCATATACTTTTAAATCTACCAGTTCCTGAAGAACAGGTACCAACACTAAGTTGTTATGTACTGCTCTAGCTGACATTTTATTTTGATGATTCCCTGAAACTGGTCCTCAGATGCTTGTTTCCAGTCTAGGGAGGACCTGGCCTGGCAGATCGGGCTGGACTGTTCCCATGGGGAACAGGGTCAAGACTGATTTGCATATGGCTGGGTCTAAACTGGAATGGCATAGGGAGCAAAAAAATGATGGATTTAGGCCCAGACCTCTGTACAGGAGTGAATGTATGACATTGTTCAGCATTCTGTCCATTAATTGTTCTTTTTTTCATTTGTCACCCTGAGTGCGACGGGTATGCCCAGACATGGGTTCCATACTCTCCATTCCACTGGAGTCAAGCTAGCCTGGCTGATGAGGGGTGATACCCTGAAACCAGTCCTAGGAAGCTTTTTTCCAGTCCAGGGAGGACCTGGCTTGGCAGTTCGGGCTGGACCGTTCCCATGGGGAACAGGGTAAAGATTGATTTGTATATAACTGAGTCTAAACTGAAATGGCATGGGGAGCAAAAAATTATGGATTTAGGCCCAGATCGCTGTACTCGGGTGAATGTATGACATTGTTCAGCATTCTGTCCATCAATTGTTCTTTTTGCATTTGTCACCCAGAGTACGACAGGTATTCCCAGACGAGGGTATGGTGCTCTACATGCCACTGGAGTCAAGCTAGTTTGGCTGATGACGGGTGATACGCTGAAACCGGTCCTAGGGTTCTTGTTTCCAGTCCAGGGAGGACTTGGATTCAACCTTGCCTACCTGATGAGGGGTGATACCCCAAAACGGGTCCTAGGGTGCTTGTTTCCAGTCCAGGTAGGACCTGGCCTGGCTGTCGGGCTGGACTGTTCCCATGGGGAACTGGGTGATGACTAATTTGCATATGGCTGTGTCTAAACTGGAATGACATGGGGAGCAAAAAAATGATGGACTTAGGCCCCGATCTCTATACTGGGGTCAATGTATGACATTGCTCAGCATTCTGGCCATCAACTGTTCTTTTTTCATTTGTCACCCCGAGTGGGACGGGTATGCCCAGACTTAAGTCCCATGCTCTCCATGCTACTGGAGTCCAGCTAGCTTGGCTGATGAGGGGGATACCCCGAAACCGGGCCTAGGATACTTGTTTATAGTCCAGGGAGGGCCTGGCCTGGCAGTTCAGGCTGAACTGTTCCCATGAGTAACAGGGTTAAGACTGATTTGCATATCGCTGGGACTAAACTGAAATGGCATGGGGAGCAAACAAAATGATGGATTTAGGCCCTAATCTCTGTACTGGGGTGAATTTATGACATTGTTCAGCATTCTGGCCATCAATTGCTCTTTTTTCATTTGTCACCCCGAATGGGACGGGTATGCCCAGAAGTAAGTCCCATGCTCTCCATGCTACTGGAGTCCAGCTAGCTTGGCTGATGAGAGGGATACCCCGAAACCGGGCCTAGGATGCTTGTTTATAGTCCAGGGAGGGCCTGTCCTGGCAGTTCAGGCTGAACTGTTCCCATGAGTAACAGGATTAAGACTGATTTGCATATCGCTGGGACTAAACTGAAATGGCATGGGGAGCAAACAAAATGATGGATTTAGGCCCTAATCTCTGTACTGGGGTGAATTTATGACATTGTTCAGCATTCTGGCCATCAATTGTTATTTTTTCATTTGTCACCCCGAATGGGACGGGTATGCCCAGAAGTAAGTCCCATGCTCTCCATGATACTGGAGTCCAGCTAGCTTGGCTGATGAGAAGGATACCCCATAACTCGTCCTAGGATGCTTGTTTTCAGTCCAGGGAGGACCTTGCCTGGCAGTTTGGGCTGGACTGTTCCCAAGGTAAACAGGGTCAAGACTGATCTGCATATGGTTGGGTCTAAACTGGAATGGCATGGGGAGGAAATAAATGATGATTCAGGCCCAGATCTCTGTACTGGGGAGAATGTATGACATTGTTCAGCATTCTGTCCATTAGTGGTCTTTTTGCATTTGTCACTCCGAGTGGGACGGGTATGCCCAGAAGTGGGCCCCGTGTTCTCCATGCCACTGGAGTCAAGCTAACCTTGCTGATGAGGGGTGATACCCTGAAACCGGTCCTAGGATGCTTGTTTCCAGTCCAGGGAGGACCTGGCCTGGCAGTTTGGGCTAAGACTGATCTGCATATGGCTGGGTCTAAACTGGAATGGCATGGGGAGCAAAAACATGATGATTTAGGCCCAGATCTCTGTACTGGGGTAAATGTATGACATTGTTCAGCTTTCTGGCCATCAATTTCTCTTTTTTTATTTGTCACCCCGAGTGGGGCGGATATGACCAGACGTGAGTCTTGTGCTCTCCATGCCACTGGAGTCACTGGACGTGAATCCTGTGCTCTCCATGCCACTGGAGTCAAGCTAGCCTTGCTGATGAGGGGTGATACCCTGAAACCGGTCCAAGGATGCTTGTTTCCACTCCAGGGAGGACCTGGCCTGGCAGTTCAGGCTGAACTGTTCCCATGGGGAACAGGGTCAAGACTGATTTTCATATGGCTGGGGCAAAACTGAAATGGCATGGGGAGCACAAAAATGATGGATTTAGGTCCAGATCTCTGTACTGGGGTAAATGTATGACATTGTTCAGCATTCTGGCCATCAATTGTTCTTTTTTCATTTGTTACCCCGAAGTGGGACGGATATGCCCAGACGTGAGTCCTGTGCTCTCCATGCCACTGGAGTCACTGGACGTGAGTTCCATGCTCTCCATGCCACTGGAGTCAAGCTAGCTTGGCTGATGAGGGGTGATACCCTGAAACTGGTGCTAGGATGTTTGTTTCCAGTCCAGGGAGGACCTGGCCTGGCAGTTCGGGCTGAACTGTTCCCATGGGGAACAGGGTCAAGACTGATTTGCATATGGCTAGGACTAAACTGAAATGGCATGGGGAGCAAAAAAATGATGGACTTAGGCCCAGATCTCTGTACTGGGGTAAATGTATGACATTGTTCAGCATTCTGACCATCAATTGTTCTTTTTTTATTTATCACCCCTAGTGGGACGGATATGCCCAGAAGTGAGTCCCATGCTCTCCATGCCACTGGAGTCAAGCTAGCTTGGCTGATGAGGGGTGATACCCTGAAACTGGTGCTAGGATGTTTGTTTCCAGGCCAGGGAGGACCTGGCCTGGCAGTTCGGGCTGGACTGTACCAATGGGGAACAGGTCAAGCCTGATCTCCATATGGCTGGGTCTAAACTGGAGTGGCATGGGGAGCAAATAAATGATGATTTATGCCCAGATCTTTGTACTGGGGTGAATGTTTGACATTGTTCAGCATTCTGTCCATTAGTGGTCTTTTTACGTTTGTCACACCGAGTGAGACGGGTATGCCCAGACGTTTGTCCTGTGTTCTTCATGCCACTGGAGTCAAGCTAGCCTTGCTGTTGAGGGGTGATACCCTGAAACTGGTCCTAGGATGTTTGTTTCCAGTCCAGGGAGGACCTGGCCTGGCAGTTCGGGCTGAACTAAGACTGATTTGCATATGGTTGGGACTAAACTGAAATGGCATGGGGAGCAAAAAATGATGAATTTAGGCCCAGATCTCTGTACTGGGGTGAATGTATGACATTGTTCAGCATTCTGTCCATTAATTGATCTTTTTGCATTTGTCACCCCGAGTGGGACAGGGATGAAGAGACTTGGGTTCCGTGCTCTCCACCTTACTACAGTCAAGCTAGCCTAGTTGATGAGGGGGCGATAACCCAAAACTGGTTGTAGGGTGCTTGTTTCCAGTCCGGGGAGGACCTGGCCTGGCAGTTCCAGCTGGACTTTTCTCATGTGGAACTGGGTCAAGAATGATTTGCATATGGCTGGGTCTAAACTTGAATGGCATAGGGAGCAAATAAATGATGATTTAGGCCCAGATCTATGTACTGGGGTGAATGTATGACATTGCTCAGAATTCTGCCCATCAGTGGTCTTTTTGCATTTGTCACCCCGAGTGGCACGGTTAAGCCCAGACGTGGGTCCCATGTTCTCCATGCCACTGGAGTCATGCTAGCCTTGCTGATGAGGGGTGATAGCCCAAAACTGGTCCTGGAATGCTTGTTTCCAGTCCAGGGATGATCTGGCCTGGCAGTTCAGGCTTGACTTTTCCCATAGGGAAAAGGGTCAAGACTGATTTGCATGTGGCTGGTTCAAATTGGAATGGCATGGGGAGCAGAAAAATGATGGATTTAGGCCCAGGTCTCCGTACCGGGGGTGGATGTATGACATTTCTCAGCATTCTGTCCATCAGTGGTCTTTTTACATTTGTCACCCCGAGTGGGACGAATATGCCCAGATGTGGGTCCCATGCTCTCCATGCCACTGAAGTTAAGGTAGGCTGGCTGATTAGGGATGATACCCCGAAACCGGTCCAAGGATGCTTTTTTCCAGTCCGGGGAGAACCTGGCCTGCCAGTTCGGGTTGGACTGTTCCTATGGGGAACAAGGTGAAGATTGATTTGCATATGGCTGGGTCTAAACTGGAATGGCATGAGGAGCAAAAAAGAAGGAAAAAACGATCGATTGAGGTCCAGATCACTGTACTGGGGTGAATGTATGACATTGTTCAGCATTTTGTCCATCAATTGTTCTTTTTGCGTTTGTCACCCCAAGTGGGACGGGTATGCCCAGACGTGGGTCCCATGTTCTCCATGCCACTGGAGTCATGCTTGCCTTGCTGATGAGGGGTGTTACCCCAAAACTGGTCCTAGAATCTTGTTTCCGGTCCAGGGAGGATCTGGCCTGGCAGTTCGGGCTGGACTGTTCCCATGGGGAACAGAGTCAAGACTGTTTTGCATATGGCTGGTTCAAACTGGAATGGCATGGGTAGCAAAAAAATGATGGATTCAGGCCCAGATCTCTGTACCGGGGGTGAATGTATGACATTGTTCAGCATTCTGTCTATCAGTGGTCTTTTTAAATTTGTCACCCCAAATGGGACGGGTATGCCCAGACGTGGGTCTCAGTGGTCTCCATGTCACTGGAGTCAAGCTAGCCTATTTATTATGGGGTGATAGCCTGAAACCTGTCCTAATATGTTTGTTTCCAGTCCAGGGAGGACCTGGCCTGGCAGTTCGGACTGAACTGTTCCCATGGGGAACCGGGTCAAGACTGATTTGCATATGGTTGGGACTAAACTGAAATGGCATGGGGAGCAAATAAATGATGATTTATGCCCAGATCTCTGTACTGGCGTGAATGTATGACATTGTTCAGAATTCTGTCCATTAATTGATCTTTTTGCATTTGTCACCCCGAGTGGGACAGGTATGCCGAGACTTGGGTTCCATGCTCTCCACGTCACTACAGTCAAGCTAGCCTGGTTGATGAGGGGCGATACCCCAAAACTGGTTGTAGGGTGCTTGTTTCCAGTCCGGGGAGGACCTGTCCTGGCAGTTCGGGCTGGACTTTTCTCATGTGGAACAGGGTCAAGACTGATTTGCATATGGCTGGGTCTAAACTGGAATGGCATAGGAAGCAAATAAATGATGATTTATGCCCAGATCTCTGTACTGGCGTGAATGTATGACATTGCTCAGCATTCTGCCCATCAGTGGTCTTTTTGCATTTATCACCCCGAGTGGGATGGTATGCCCAGATGTGGGTCCCATGTTCTCCATGCCACTGGAGTCATGCTAGCCTTGCTGATGAGGGGTGATACCCCAAAACTGGTCCTAGCATGCTTGTTTCCAGTCCAGGGATGATCTGGCCTGGCAGTTCGGGCTTGACTCAAGACTGATTTGCATGGCTGGTTCAAATTGGAATGGCATGGGGAGCAAAGAAATGATGGATTTAGGCCCAGATCTCTGTACCAGGGGTGAATGTACGACATTGTTCAGCATTCTGTCTATCAGTGGTCTTTTTACATTTGTCACCCCAAGTGGTATGGGTTTGCCCAGACGTGGGTCTCAGTGCTCTCCATGCCACTGGGGTCAAGCTAGCCTATCTATTAAGGGGTGATAGCCCGAAACCGGTCCTAATATGCTTGTTTACAGTCCAGGGAGGACCTGGCCTGGCAGTTTGGGGTGGAAGGTTCCCTTGGGGAACAGGGTCATTACTGATTTGCATATGGCTGGGGCTAAACTGGAATGGCATGGGGAGCAAAAATATATTGCATTCAGGCCCAGATCTCTATACTGGAGTAAATGTATGACATAGTTCAGCAATCTGGCCATCAATTGTTCTTTTTTCATTTGTCACCCCATGTGGGACAGGTATGCCCAGACGTGGGTCTCAATGCTCTCCATGCCACTGGAGCCAAGCTAGCCTGGCTGATATATGGGTGATACCCCGAAACCAGTCCTAGGATGCTTTTTTCCAGTCCAGGGAGGACCTTGCCTGGCAGTCTAGGCTGGACTTTTTCCGATGCGGAACAGGGTCAAGATTGATTTGCAAATGGCTGGGTTTAACTCGAATGGCATGGCGAGCAAAATAATTATGGATTTATGTCCAGATGTCTGTACTGGCGTGAATGTATGACATTGCTCAGCATTCTGCCCATCAGTGGTCTTTTTGCATTTGTCACCCCGAGTGGGACGGGTATGCCCAGACGTGGGTCCTATGTTCTCCATGCCACTGGAGTCATGCTAGCCTTGCTGATGAGGGGTGATACCCCAAAACTGGTCCTAGCATGCTTGTTTCAAGTCCAGGGATGATGTGGCCTGGCAGTTCAGGCTAGACTCAAGACTGATTTGCATGGCTGGTTCAAATTGGAATGGCATGGGGAGCAAAGAAATGATGGATTTAGGCCCAGGTCTCTGTACTGGGGGGTGAATGTATGACATTGTTCAGCATTCTGTCCATCAGTGGTCTTTTTACATTTGTCACCCCGAGAGGGACAAGTATGCCCAGATGTGGGTCCCATGCTCTCCATGCCACTGGAGTCAAGCTAGCCTGGCTGATGAGGGATGATACCCTGAAACCGGTCCAAGGCTGCTTTTTTCCAGTCCTGGGAGAACCTGGCCTGCCAGTTCGGGTTGGACTGTTCCCATGGGGAACAGGGTGTAGATTGATTTGCATATTGCTGTGTCTAAACTGGAATGGCATGAGGAGCAAAAAATAAGAAAAACATTATCGATTGAGGCCCAGATCACTGTACTGGGGTGAATGTATGACATTGTTCAGCATTTTGTCCATTAATTGTTCTTTTCGCGTTTGTCACCCCGAGTGGGACGGGTATGCCCAGACGTGGGTCCCGTGTTCTCCATGCTACTGGAGTCATGCTTGCCTTGCTGATGAGGGGTAATACCCCAAAACTGGTCCTAGAATGCTTGGTTCCAGTCCAGGGAGGATCTGGCCTGGCAGTTCGGGCTGGACTGTTCCCATGGGGAACAGAGTCAAGACTGATTTGCATATGGCTGGTTCAAACTGGAATGGCATGGAGAGCAAAAAAATGATGGATGCAGGCCCAGATCTCTGTACCAGGGGTGAATATATGATATTGTTCAGCATTCTGTCTATCAGTGGTCTTTTTACATTTGTCACCCCAAGTGGTATGGGTATGCCCAGACGTGGGTCTCAGTGCTCTCTATGCCACTGGAATCAAGCTAGCCTATCTATTAAGGGGTGATAGCCCAAAACCGGTCCTAATATGCTTGTTTACAGTCCAGGGAGGACCTGGCCTGGCAGTTTGGGTTGGAAGGTTCCCTTGGGGAACAGGGTCATTACTGATTTGCATATGGCTGGGTCTAAACTGGAATGGCATGGGGAGCAAAAATATGATGGATTCAGGCCCAGATCTCTATACTGGAGTAAATGTATGACATAGTTCAGCAATCTGGCCATCAATTGTTCTTTTTTCATTTGTCACCCCGTGTGGGACAGGTATGCCCAGACGTGGGTCTCAGTGCTCTCCATGCCACTGGAGCCAAGCTAGCCTGGCTGATATGGGGTGATACCCCAAAACCAGTCCTAGGATGCTTTCTTCCAGTCCAGGGAGGACCTTGCCTGGCAGTCTAGGCTGGACTTTTTCCGATGCGGAACAGGGTCAAGATTGATTTGCATATGGCTGGGTTTAACTTGAATGGCATGGCGAGCAAAATAATTATGGATTTATGTCCAGATCTCTGTACTGGGGTGAATGTATGACATTGTTCAGTATCTGACCATCAATTGTTCTTTCTGCATTTTTCACCCAGAGTGGGATGGTTATGCCCCGACATGGGTCCTGTGCTTTCCGTGTCTGTGGAGTAAAGCTAGCCTGGCTGATGAGGGGTGATACCCCAAAACCAGTCCTAGGATGCTTGTTTCCAGTCCAGGGAGGACCTGGCCCGGCAGTTTGGGCTGGACTGTTCCCATGGGGAACAGGGTCAAGACTGATTTGTATATGGCTGGGTCTAAACTGAAATGGCATTGGAAGCAAAAACATGATGGATTTAGACCCAGATATCTTTACTGGGGTGAATGTATGACATTATTCCGCATTCTGTCCATCAATTGTTCTTTTTTCTCTTGTGAATGTCAATATCTTTCTCGAGACCTCAATCACCCTGTCAGTGCCCTTTTAGAGGCAAGCTAATACATTCAAACAAGCCTATACATACTAGACTACCCCTATTGCATACCGCATGCTTTCAAAATGTCTGTTGAAGAAGCTGCATGAATTACTTTCTGCTTATTACACCTGGCAGCCAGGTATGAAGGTGTGTTCAAGTGTTTTCGTGATGCCTACCTAGCTAAGACATCTGTGCTTCTGGGACTGAATGCTAAAGTAGCTCTGACAAGATTTGTGCAGGGATATGATAGGCTGCATAGTTTCTGAGTTAGGCTCATCAGGTGCACCACACGTATCAGACTACACATTGAACTGCAGATATACCTGAGACATGGTAGCAGTCAGACATTCAAACCTGACAGACTACGCTTTCAGATTAAAGCACACACCTTACTATCAGCGGCCTACTCCCAGTATACCTATGCAGAGACTTATATGGAGTAGGATAGAGGTTAATACATCTGGGAACATGCTTTAAACCTACCTTTTCTCTACCAGTTTCATTAGAGAGTCAGAGCTTGCAATGCCAGGCCTAAGCAAAAATGAAAGGCCGACTCCCGTCATGCCACTCTTCTGAGTGTCAGCAATTATCTAGAGACCTCAATGAGTGCGTCAGTGCCTTTTTACAGGCAAGAAAATACATCCAAACAAGCCTATACGTACTAGATTACCCCTGTTTCACACCGCATGCTTTCTAAATGTGTGTAGAAGAAGCTGAATAAATCACTTTATGTTCATTACACAAGGCAGCCGGTTATGAAGGTGTGTGTTCAAGTGATTTCATGATGCCAGCCTAGCTAAGAGATCTGCAGTTCTGGGACTGAATCCTGAAGAAGCTCTAACAAGATTTGTGCAGGGGTATGCTAGGCTGTATAGTTTTTAAGTTAGGCTCATCAGCTGCAGCACACATATCAGACTACACGTTGCAGTGCAGACATACCTGAGACATGGTAGCAGTCAAGCATTCAAATTTGACAGGGTATGCTCTCAATTTAAAGCACACACCTCACTATCTGTGGCCTACTCCCAGTGTACCTATGCAGACACTTATATTGAGTAGAATAGAGGTTAATACATCTAGGAACATGCTTTAAACCTTACTTTCTCTACCACATTCATTAGAGTGGCAGAAGTCGCAATGCCAGGCCTAAGCGAAAATGAAAGGCCGACTGTTGTCATGCCACTCTTGTGTATGTGAGCTTCTTACTGGAGACCACAATGAATGTTTCAGTTCCTTTTTAGAGGCAATATAATACATTCAAACACGCCTGTACATACTAGTCTACCCCTGTTTCAAACCGCATGTTTCCTAAATGTCTGTAAATGAAGCTGCATGAATCATTTTCTGCTTATTACGCAGGGCAGCCAGGAATGAAGGTGTGTGTTTAAGTGATTTCATGATGCCTGCCTAGCTAAGAGATCTGTGGTTCTGGGACTGAATCCTGAAGAAGCTCTAACAAGATGTGTGCAGGGGTATGCTAGACTGTATAGTTTTTAAGTTAGGCTCATCAGCTGCACCACACATATCAGACTACACATTGAAGTGCAGACATACCTGGGACATGGTAGCAGCCAGGCATTCAAATTTGACAGATTATGCTTTCAGTTTAAAGCACACACCTCACTATCTGCGGCCTACTCCAAGTGTACCTATGCAGACACTTATATTGAATAGAATAGAGGTTAATACATCTGGGAACATGCTTTAAACCTCACTTTTCTCTACCACTTTCATTAGAGTGGCAGAAGTCGCAATGCCAGGCCTAAGCCAAAATAAAAAGGCTGACTCCTGTCATGTCACTCTAGTGAATGTCAGCACTTTCTAGAGACTGCAATGATTGTGTCAGTGCCTTATAGACGTTAGATAACACATATAAAGTAGGCTATAGGTACAAGCCTACGTCTGATTTACATCACATCCTGTGTAAATATGTAACACAAAATGAAAAACCGTCTCTTCCCATATCACTCATATTAGTGTCACCATGTTTCCAGACACCCCAATGATTGTCTCACTGCCTTATAGGGGTGAGATAACACATGTAAAGTAGACTATACATACAACACTACCTCTATTTCACACCTTATCCTGTGCAAATAAATGTGTTGAGGAAGCAGCATCGATCTCTTTTTTCTTACTATACAGAGCAGTCAGCGGTCAAACTCTGTGTTGAAGTGATATCACAAGCCCTGCCTGCCCAAATGATCTTTGCTTGTGAAAAACAATGCTGAAGTAGCACTGACAATATTTGTATAGGGGTATCATAGACCATATATTTTTAAGTTGTGCTGATTAGCTGCTTCACATGTGTCAAATAACACGTAGGAGTACAAACGAACCGGAGACATGGTACCACTCACACATTCAAATTTGACAGAATATGCTTTTAGTTTCAAGCACACATATCAGTATGTATGACCTATTTGCAATCTACATTCACTCAGGGCTTTTAATCAATCAATCAGGGGTTTTCAAGTGCACTACTCACCCGTGAGGATCTCATGGTGCTGAGGGGGGGGGGATCGAGCAGCTACTTAGGTCATTTGAAGAGCCAGGTCTTGAGGTCCTTTCTGAATTGATTAAGCCTGGGCGGTGAACTACGCTACGCTCGCGGAGCTTGCGTAGTTTCGGCAACTTCGCGATTCGCGTAGAACGCGAAGTTACCGTGCACTACGCAATTTGCGGCGTAGCGTAGCTGTTTTCCTTCTTCGCGCGCTCAATATACGTTCTCGCGTACGCGGTAATGACCTACCGTGATTCTGCGTTCGCCGACGCGACTTCCTATCCGTTCGCGGGCGCCACGAGATTTGGAATCCAGCCGCACGATCCCGCGAGAGTGTGCGAACGCGAACACGTCATTCGGACGCGCGATCTGATCCCGAACACGAAGAAACTACAATCTGGCGAAGAATATCTCTCGAGCATCATAAATCCTTCTCGAAAATGATGATTTTGCTCTAAAAACTCCTCAGATTGTGATTTGGCTGTAGTTTTTTGTGCAAAGAGTCCTTTTTCTTTTTTACTTTTTTTTCCAAGAGGAAGGAAGTACCCCTGATTCTCAAACTTCCTGTTCCTGTCCAGCAGGCTCCTCCCAGTGCTTTGTCCATGTGCAGTTCATTTTCATTTGGATTTGGAGCTGGAAGGATCACTTTTGTGTCTGTCTGCTGCATCATATCATTGGATTGGATTTGAGGACTTTTGGATTTGAGATTTTACAAGTAAGTTGGAGAATTGGTGTACTTGTTTGTTTGATTGGGGCTTGTTTGTACCTACATTTTTTTGGGGATTTCCATAGTTTTTAAAATTTATTGTTGTGGCCTCTAGTTTCAGTGGGGGCCTAGTTGTTTTTATTTGATTGGAATTTCAGCCAGTAGGCCCAGACTAGAGCCAGAGGTACCCATGGGTGCATGTTTCTGTGGTGTCTGTTGAATGTAAACATCATGTAGGGCATGCATGGATGTCATTGGATTGAATTGTTAAATGTGGTTTTGGGGTGTATTTCACTTTTTGGGTGTAATATATATACCTTTGTTGGATGTGTGTGTGTGCTTGTTGTGTAACTTTCCAACCTTTTGTAGCCCTGTGGATTTTCGTTTTTGCATTTTTGTATTAAAGCTGTGTTGTTTAGCACTGCAGGCCTCCTTTGTCTGGTCATATTATTATAGGCCTGCTTGAGTTCATTGTTTTCCATGGCCTGTTGTGACTGTGAGTGACAACGTGGCTTGGGGCCATTTTGTGGTGGTAGTTTAGTAGTGTGCTGCTTTTTCCATATAGGCCTGCATGTCTTTTCTTTGTTCCCCTTGGCTTATGCTTGTTGTGAACTTGTGGGTGGCCTGGCCATGTGGTGGTGGCCATTTTGTGGGACCAGCCACTGCGCTTTTGCCATAGGCCTCCAAGCTTGCGGCCTAGTCTGCCAGTAGGCCCAGAGGTAGTCATCCTCATGGGTGCATAAAAACTGTTTCTGTGTTGTCTGTTGGATTGTTGTAAGTGTAACATCATTTTGGCCATGGATGGCATTGGATTGAATTGCAAAATGTGGGTTTTGTCGTGGTATTTCAGTTTTTGGGTGTGTGTTACATCAATAGGCCTTTTCAGCCACTAGGTAACCCTGTGCGTTTAGCTCGCGGACTTTCGGCACCTCCGCACTGCGCGACAACGCGGACTTACACTTTTTCTCTTCTTTGCGCGCTCAATATACGTTTCCGCGCGCGCGATAACGACTTTTTGTGACGATCGCGATGCCGAACACGCAGAATTGACAATCTGGCGAAGAATATCTCTCGAGCGCATAAATCCTTCTCGAAAATGATGATTTAGTTCATTTTGCACAAAAAACTCCTCAGGTTGTCATTTAGATGTAGTTTGGTGAGCAAGGAGTCACTCTTTTTTTGTTTTACAATTTTTTTCACGAGGAAGGAAGTTGCCCAGAGTCTCCAACTGCCTGGTCCTGTCCTTTGTCTTCACTTTCTTGTTATTTTGGGTGGCCTGGCCATGTGGGTGGTGGCCATTTTGTAAAGCCAGGCATTGTGCTTTTGCCATAGGCCTGCATTGTCTGTCTTGTGTTCCTTTTCTTGTTGTTGTGGCTGGCCTGGCCATGTGGTGGCGGCCATTTTGTGGGACCAGCCACTGTGCTTTTGCCATAGGCCTCCAAGCTTGCGGCCTAGTCTGCCAGTAGGCCCGGAGGTAGTCATCCTCATGGGTGCATACAAACTGTTTCTGTGTTGTCTGTTGAATTTGTAACATCATTTAGGCCATGGATGGCATTGGATTTATTTGCAAAATGTGGGTTTTGGGGTGGTATTTCAGTTTTTGTGTGTGTGTTAAATAAATAGGCCTTTTCAGCCACTAGGTAACCCTGGCCATTCAGCTCGCGGACTTTGGGCAACTCCGCACTGTGCGACAACGCGGACTTACACTTTTATCTTCTTCGCGCGTCAATATACGTTTCGCGCGCGATAACGACTTTTTGTGACGATCGCGATGCCGAACACGCAGAATTTACAATCTGGCGAAGAATATCTCTCGAGCAGTATAAAACCTTCTCGAAAATGATGATTTAGCTCATTTTGCACCAAAAACTCCTCAGGTTGTCATTTAGATGTAGTTTGGTGAGCAAGGAGTCACTTTGTTTTTGTTTTACAATTTTTTTCACGAGGAAGGAAGTTGTTGGGTGGCCTGGCCATGTGGTGGCGGCCATTTTGTGGGACCAGCCACTGTGCTTTTGCCATAGGCCTCCAAGCTTGCGGCCTAGTCTGCCAGTAAAGTAGGCCCAGAGGTAGTCATCAAGGGTGCATAACAACTGTTTCTGTGTTGTCTGTTGAATTTTGCCATCATTTAGGCCATGGATGGCATTGGATTGAATTGCAAAATGTGTTTTTTTTTTGGGAGGGTCTTTTTCACTTTTTGGGTGTGTTAAATAAATGCCTTTTTTGCGTGTGTAATTATAATTATGTGTTGTTGTTGTAGTGGCTGTCTAACTTTCCAAACTGTTTTTAGCCATGTGGATTTTAGTTTTTGCATTAAAGCTGTGTGTGTTTTATCAGGCATCCTTTGTCTGCCCATATATAGTAGGCCTGCTTGAGTTCATTGTTTGCCGTGCCTTGTGCCTGTGAGTCACCATGTTGCTGGGGGCCATTTTGTGGTGGTAGTTAGTAGTGTGCTGTTTTTGCCACATAGGCCTGCGTGTCACTCTTTCTATTGTTCCTCTTGTCTTACTGCTTCCAAATCCATCCCCATTGCCAGCTGCAGCTCCCTGATGCTGCATACATCCCACGTGATGCACAAATTTAGGCCAAACATGCTCCACTACATTTTAGTTTTTGTTCTTTACTATTCTTATTCTTCCAGAGTGTACACACTCACACAGTAGCCAGGAAAGCCCTGGCCTTGTTGTCAAAGTCTCATAAATGGTTACACTGTGTGTTGTTGTTCACTGAGTTTCTAAAATTTAATAATTGAGGCCACCACCACACACTAAGTTCTATATTATATTTGTTTGATTTGTGCTATCGTCGTTTGACTGATGTTGTTCTGGCTTTTTTGCTTTTAGGTGCACAAAGACTGAGGGAGGAGGTGTGTCATCATTGCCCGTTGCACTGCCAGACAGACATCCTGCTGCTGTGCACAACGTGACGTGTGACCTGACCAGACATCTCTGCAACTGAGTGCTGCTGACATCTGAAGAAGAAGATGGGCCCAAAGAAAGCAGGTACCAGGTCCTCCAGTGCCAAGAAAGTTGCTATTGAGAAGAAGGAACAGAAGAAGGAAGTGACACTTAAGTCTGGTGTGCCGCCCAGTACCTTTTGGGGAAAAAAATTACGCCTGCAGCAACGGTGTCCGGGGGCAAGCTGGGGGCAGCACCTCCGCATCAGTGGGCCCAACCCACCAACCCAGGCCCAAGCACATGAGTGTGGAAGAGGTAGCCAGCCTAATGGTGGAAAGCAGTGATGCTGAGCCTGAGATAAACTTATCGCTATCTCAAAGTAGTACCCAATCAACGCAGGAGGAAACACAGCAGATAAGTGGTCAACAACAACAGCCGCAACCACCGCCCGCAATAGTAGTTGTTGTTCCTCCCGAAGTAGGGGCAGTTCAGGAAATTGAGCCTCATGCAGAGGTAGAAGAAGAAGCCACTCATTCGGAAGATCCATTGTCTTCCAAATCTCCAGCAAGGAAAAGGAGGGGTAGTCCATCAAGTTCTTCGCCAAGCCCCCCTTCTGATGATCTAGATGCCACTTGGAAGCCACAAACTGAGTCTGAGAGAGAGCCACGTTCCAAGACCAAGCTAGGGAAAAGCAAGGTTCCAGAAAGCCTTACACTTATGGAGGTCAATGTAGAACAGCAGGATGATGATGATGAGCCAGTCATCACGAACATCACTCCCGGCCCCGAGGAGATGGAGACCAACATTATTACCCTATCCAAAATCGCTGCGAGGGATGTAGCACGCATACCTCCACAGGTACACCACCAACACGACCTACAGCTTCCATATTTGCATTAGCAAAGGCCCGGCAGCGACCTACATCCACCAGCACAACCACCACCTCAGTAGAAGTAGGTAGTGGTACAGCAGCAGCACAGAGTCAAATTCAACACACACCCTCCAGTTCATCCGCCATTGGAAGTGGCAGGTCCTCCAGCAGGAGGCCAAAGTTAAGCTCCCCAGTTTGGGACTTCTTCTACGGTTAGCGAAAAGGAGGAGAACATTGCTATATGCTCCATTTGTAATACCTCTGTTAGTCGTGGTAAGCTTGGTACAAACTATGGTACCGGAGGCCAAATGACCCATCTGAAAAACACCACTTGATCAGCTGGGAGGACCACCTTCGCGACATAAAAAAAACTGCAACCATTGGTGTTGGTGGGGATAAAGGAGTAGAAGATCCGATCACGGTGGAAGAGGAAGGACAGGGAGACATTCTCTCTGGTAGTGGTACACAAGGTGTCCCTGACCCCAGCAGTGCAGTGTTGTTAACGTCGCACACATCTTCAGCAACATCTCAGTGGCACAAGAGTAAGAGTCAGCCTGAGACACCAAGGACAAGGAGTACCGCAATCCAAAAAAGTGCGTTGAGCATAAGAGAAAGGAAAACCATGCATCCTACCATTATCAGCATGTTTGGTGGGGAGGGGCAGTACGAACGCAACCACCCAATAGCACGTTTGTACAATGCGAAGCTGTCTAAAATGTTAGCACTGGACCTTCTCCCTTTTTCTTTTGTTGAAGGGGTGGGTTTTCTGGAATTTGTGTCAACCATCTGCCCAAAATGGCATGTTCCCAGCCGCTACTATTTTGCCAGAGTTGCTGTTCCAGCACTACATCACGACGTGCTGGAATTGCTTGGAAAAGCCTTGAAGCAGAGTGCTGTTCAGAGTATCCACCTGACAACAGACATGTGGACCAGTTGCCAAGCCACTGATTACATGTGCATCACTGCACACTGGATCTCTTTTGCGGGGTTAGAGAACAGATATCTGCTGGTGTTGACGCTGCTGAGATTTTTCATGCCACTCGCAAACATGCAACTGTAGCCATGTTTGCCATGGAGAAATCTCATACTGCTGCAAACATTTTGGAAGAGTTTAACAGCAAGGTCTTTGAGTGGCTGTGCCCAAGAGGGCTTAACATTGGTTTTGTTGCCACGGACAATGGCAGTAATGTAGTTAGGGCCATGGAAGATGGTCGCTATTTCAGGGTCCCGTGTTTGGCACACTGCATTAACATTGTTGTTCAAGACTTTTGAAAAATGAATCCAAAGTCAGCAACTTACTGGCCACCTGCAGAAGAATATGCACACATTTCAGCCATTCTTTTAAAGCCCGGAAGCAGCTGAGGGTCATTCAACGTGAGCATAAAATGCCAGTCAAAGCGCTCATCCAGGAGGTGCCAACACGTTGGAACTCAACTTATTATATGCTTGATCGTCTGTTTGAACTGTACATACCACTCAATGCTTATGTCATGCAAAGATTAGGGGAACCTACTGTGAGAGGCATGACCGTTGAGATGGGTCAATGGGACCTCATTAAATGCCTGACTGAGATGCTACTTCCTTTTGAGATATTCACACGTGAAGTCAGCAGGGAGGACTGTACTATGGGCCAAGCTATCCCATTGTTGCACATGCTAGAGCAACAGCTGAAGGAGGTGTCTGAAACGTACGCAGGTGTGGATAACAAACAAGACGCATATCATTTGGCGGAGACCTTAGCCGCTCGCTTATCTGAAAATACAAGGATTCAAAATAAAATTTTGTCACAACCACATTACATTAGTGCCACAATTTTGGATCCACGGTACAAAGTATTTCTGAACAGCAAGGCAGTAATTCCTTTTTCGGAAGTGGATGTTGCCAACTACAAAACTTTGATAGCTAAGGAAGCCACTATTTTCGAAAACGAACGGCTGTTAATTGCAGGCCCCCCACCCCAGGCCATAACAACAAGTACTAGAGGGCATCCAGAGTCAAGTTCTACTTCGGAGCCTGAGGGCAATGCGTTTGCCTCTCAGCAGTCACCTACACCAACAATAACATCAACAACAGCAAGAACAGGATCATCCACAGTACAATGTGCAACTGATTGGTTTCTACGGCAGGGGTATGGTAAGTCCAGTGCTGATGCAAAGGAAAAGAGGCCGAGCACATCGGAGCACCCCTGAACATTGAGCGGACGGTCCAGGCCTATCTGGATGACCCAACAGAGGTCTTCATGGATCAAAACCCATTGGTGTATTGGTATGGGAAAAGAAGCCAATGGACAGTGCTCAGCAGGCTGGCGATAAAGTATCTGGCTTCCCTGTCGCAAGTGTCTCTTCAGAGCGTGTTTTCAGTGCTGCTGGTGCCATTGTAACTTTGAAAAGGACCAGTCTCTCGGCCAAAAGCGTGGAGAGGTGAACCATGATCAAAATGAATCAGCACTTTATACCACTGGATTACAAAATACGTGAATCACAGCAGGAAGAGGAGAGCGACTTGGATGACGTAAATAGTGCGTTACAGGACCTACTTCTGTGCGAATCACCAGAGTTTGAGGTCGAGCTCCTCTTCCCTGACAACTAGGCTTTCAAATTGTTACTTTCTTCCTTCCTTTATGTGTCTGTGTATCTGTCTTACTGGTTCAAATCAAATCACAACAAATCCATCACCACCGTCTTCTCTTTTTATTTCCTATTGGAGTTGCACGTCTGTGCATTTAACTGTCCACTCTTCAGAGTCCTGCTTCATCTTCCTGTCTCGCCCTAGTACATTTCCATCAAGCCAGACATTGGAGTACAAGAAATGTTGCCTTTAACATTAACAGTCCCTCCATAAGAAGTGAAACGTGACTATAGCTATCCTCCGTTTTGTTTCCGAGCCGAAACTCATCATCACTGTCCGAAGGCTACAGCCTCGGCAGGCATCCAAAGCTCCTCACTGTCAGAACTTGGGCAGGCATCCAAATGTAAACTCATCACTGTCCGAAGGCTACAGCCTCGGCAGACATCCAAAGCTCCTCACTGTCAGGACAGAAGGTACTTGGCAGAGAAAGACAAGACTCTTCGAAGAAACTTGCTGACATTTGTGCAAACTCAATTGACCAGCAATGAGCGCTACCCAGGCCGCGGCCCATCATCACAGTGCTGACCATGTGAAGCAACTTAAACTGTGACAAAGTGCCACAGATGAATAAGACGAAAACCGAAACAGCGACTAACACTCAAAATGAATGTGGACTGGAGTAATGATGAGGCTACTGCCCCGTAAAAAAAAAACACACACCTGTCAGAACTAGGCATCTGATGATCTGACAGCCAAAGAGAAGAGCAAGACAGGTAATGATGGAATGCATTGGATGCTTGCTGACTCTGAGCGATTGCTGTTGTTTGTTGTGTTGATGTTGTGTTGTGCATGAAGTCGAACTCTACTCTACTAGTTAATCTACAAAGTGACTCAAGTGACACTCAATGTTTCCCTTCTTGTTGTTTAATAACCAGATTGTACTCCTACTACTGCAGGTGCAGGCCAATATCTGTTGCAATTTTTTAATATGGAATATGGACTTAATCGGAGTCACTACAGACTGAGTTGGAGTTGGACAACACGTACCACAACATGATGATGACCATACTATCTTTGCACGCAGTAAGTCAGTTGGATCGGAGATGATTCATGGAATAACTGCGTTTCATGAAGTGGCATAAGGTAAACATAAACACAACAATTCAACAAGAAAGTAATCACAGCAGACCTACATGTCCATGTAGTGGTGGAGTCGAGTCAGTGTAGTTATGACTGACAGCGGCGCATTGATTTTGACACTTAATTTTGAAAATGCTAAGTTGCTGTATATATGCCTATTGTCTGGCTCTGTCAAAAATTAAGGTAAATGGAGGTTGGGTCACAGGCTGGTGCTGTGGTGGGCCTGTTCTGTCCTGTTGTTGTTGCAGCTTAATGCTGTAAACGGAATATACATGATATATCCAAGCCGCCTCAGTCTGAAAGTGTTCTCTCTTCTCTTCTTGGACTCCACCGTAATTGATGCTTTTTTATATTCATTGATTTTTCAATACCCCTTTTGTTTTTCCATCTAGACGTTACAGGCCGGCCTTTACCCTGTGCTATACTGGGAGACTCAACTCACATTTACCTTACCAATCCGCATCAGGAAGGCAACCAAGATTGATGTGCGGAGCGTCCATGGAAGATAGGACCAAGAGGAAGGACGAGATTCAACTCCACAATTTGACCAGGATAATACAGTAACTTTAGTATCATTCATCTTTTAATTAATTGGAATCCTTTTTTCTCTTCAATCATTACGACTGTGTGTTGTGTGTTGTTGTTTGTTTGCTAATTGATCCCTACAACTATTTTTTACTTTTCTTTGCTATCTTTAAAAGTAAGCCCAGTACAACATGGAATTTGGGTCTCTGTCTGAGGGCATATATTACAGGCAAGGCAAATTGCATAGAATATACTGCTGCCCTGTAGTGTCTTGTCTAGTAGGAGTTAGTAAGTACTACTCATTAACCATCAAGTTATCTTCATCATGCATGCATTGCCTTTTTCTCCCTTTATAGATTTTTTGGATAAGATCATGGTCGTCTGCCAAGATTGCGCTTTGCTTTTGTTGTCCATGCGTACTGTTTTTCTTTCTCAAACCTTTCCCCAAACTCCCTTCCCATCCATTCATCAAACCCTAACCCTCTTCCCCCGGGCTGTGATTTATATTGAGGTGTGATGTGACTACATAAAATGTACACCAATTGATCACACGCTTGCTGGGGCAGATGTGGTAAAAGCAACACTAATTAAATTTCAAGGCAGGGCGAGGAGCTTCTTCTGCTTGCCCACCCATGCTCAGTCTATGTGCAAGCCGTCACCGGCTAATAGTACATCATAATTAATTGCCAGCATTGATTGGATTCATCATCAAACTCCTACCACTCAGCAGTAAAGGTTACGAATTACGATTGTGTTAAGTTAAGTGACTCACTCGACACAACTACAGTTTGTAACTTCTTGTACTAGGCTGTCCCCGCCAACATTATGTTTTATTTGACTTTAGCAGTTGCAAATGCAATATTGTTTGTTTGGCAGTCTTCTTCTGTACTGTATTTGACTTCGTTCTACTACTCCTCCCACAGTCGCTTTCAGGCAAGTGACTGTCTCTTTTATTTTTTTAGCAAATGCTGCTGGCAGTGTCTACTCTACTACTACCACCACAACCATGGCATCTTCTCCATTCTCTTGGGAAACCATGCAGCCATCGCTGTGCCGAACGTAATCATCATCAATCACAGGTAAGATAAGTTTGGTGGGAGGTATAATGGACTAGGAGGAGAGACTGACAGTACTAGTAGGACAAATCACTCAGTGAGGGGTACCGCATCTATCTGTTTGTGTTACATCATCGGCAGATTATTTAAATCAAACACTGGCTGCGGCCCTGCAGCAGCAATGAAAGAAACCATGTGACGTTAATTTGTAAAACAGTAACCCCCCACAAAACATTAACATTGTATGTTGAAGTATAAATATAATTTATTACCCTAACAAAAATAAACTATCCCACACCTGACCCACCCCTCTCCCTAACCCCAACCAATGTCCAAAACAAAAAAAAGTCCAAAGAATGTCCAAAGTCCAAACCCCAACGCCCAATTCCCACCCACCAACAAAACGAATAAAAAAGGGGCAATGCAACAGGGTCCTATTATATTCAGCGGGCTTTAAGGTGTTTGTCCACCAGAATTTTAACCCGCTCCTCGAGTTGCTCCTCTAGCCGTGCCACCCGGAGGAGAATCTTGCGTCGAAATGCCCTGCAGTGGCATCCAGGGTGGGGGACAGCAGTGCTGGTTGCAATCGATTTGCGGCGGGCGGCTGCCAGACTGCGGCGCCGGCACCACTGGAGGTCTGGCCTGGCTGGGGCCCGGGGCATCGGACGAGGCTGCTGCTGCTGCCGCCTCCTCCTCCTCCGCCTGAGCCACCAGCCGCCGGTACTCGGCACAGATGGCCTCCAGTTTCCGGTGCCGGGCCCTGGCTGCCAACTCCTTCCGGGATGGCTTGCCTTGGGAAGGAGTACTATCTATATCAAGAAAGAAAAAGAATATTGTTGTAACCAGTACTCTTAGCAAAACAGTAACACAAAATTAATTCAACACATAATGGCACAGTAGCACTAGCAAGAAGCACAGTACATAACATTTCTGGTATAATAATCTATCTATCCTCCCACTTCCTCGGCCTGTAACATTTGTGGGAGTTTCAGGCATTATACTAGCAGTATGGACTCCAGTACACCAGTCTTCTTCTTTATCTCTACTAGTTTAGCGAAATGACATAACCTGGTTGTAGCCGGCATGCCAGCTCGGTCATCTATGCTTGCACCCAAGACAAACATACGAGTCATCATGACGCAGACTCACATTAGTTTGATTTACTACTGTATGCAGGTGGGGGAAGCTCGTATTTATTTTTCTATTATGGGTGGCACTGGCCATACTCTCTCTGTTACATGAAGCAGGGCAATTGGTCAATTTCACTTTAACAGTGCCCTGGCTACTACAAAAAGGCAGATTATACATCTGATCCAATGATCATTGCTTTTATGGGACGACGACATAAGGTCAGTAGCGGTCGGTGGTGGGACTCGGGGAGTGCTGCCGGGCGGTGACGTAGGGAGGGGCAGGGTGGGGGGTAGTAAACTATGGATTACGGCCAATTACAGGTAAGTAAACATATAAAGAAATAAAAGTAATTTTGTTGCGCCCACTGCATCGCTTTTGGCGGTGCAGTGCGCACAATGAAATTCGCTTTATTTATCTTTATGTTTACAGTAAACTTACGTGTATTTGGCCGCGTAATACATTGTTTACTGCTACCCCCCACCCTGCCCCTACCCACATCGGCTTTGCTACTGTGGCGCGGTTTCTTTTACATTCCCTTAAAACTAAAACTGTGCATCCCGTGACAGTCTCCACCTATGCTGTCTATGATGAATACATACAGGCATCCATCCATTCTAATTAAATGTCAATCATTCTTCTTAATCTCTCCACAAACCTTACTTTGTTTCGCCAACAACAACCCATGCGTCCACTCACTCCGTTGCTTGCCTTGGCTTAGAGTTTCACCCAAACACCGCTGATGATTCTTGCTATCCACAGTATCCACCCATACTGTGTCACCCACCCAGGCAGGCATCCATTCTTCTTTCACCTTCCACCCATCCTTCAACAACACATGCATCTGATTCCTATCAGCCACCTATATCCATGCTTCCAACGTATCCTTCTCTGCCAGTCATCAATCATATTAAATCTCGCCCGTCCTTCCTCCTTCCACCCTTCTTTCCCTTTTTATTCAACACATCCATCAAGGTCATCTGATCTGACTTTTAGTCTCCTCCATAAAACTTTCACAGCTGAGTTGGAGTCAGATAGAAGAGGCCATTGGTTAATCAAGTCACGCTGGTAATGCTATTGCTACTGCATTGCTAATGCTAAGTAAAGGGTGTCTTCTCTTCTTCAACCGTTGTATAATGTTCACTACAACTTCATACCTAATAAGTCTCAACAACAGTACAGTGAGTGAAGTCACTGAACACCCTTCCAGCTAGTGCAATGTCAATACGTAATTAATATAACTTACCATCGCCCGCCACTGCTGCTGGCTCACCCCCTGTAGCTCCTGCAGGTGCCGCATCTCCTTCCCCTCCGGAATGGCCGAATCGCCGCTGGCCCCGCCGGCACTGGTGGTCGCTACTACGCCTAGATAAAAACATGACACATTTTTAGATGCCTGTGTACACCTCCCCTATTTATATTTCTTCTTTTTCACTAGCAAGATTGAAAAAAAAAGTTAATACATACATATTATTATACATCACATTCAGTAGTCCAAATCGGGTACTAGAGTCAGTAGACACTAGTAGTGTTATGGTCCCTAGGGTCATTATTTATTATACTATACTCTACTCTTTGCAAAGTTAGCCTGAGCCATGCAACCATTTTTCGCTTCATGTCTTTTGCGCATGTTACCTCGCAGCTTGTTGTGCAGTAACAGTAAGACGCCTTTTTTAGCCCACATGAGCACATACAGCTACTGTCTGAGCGTTGCGTACAAGAGGTCGAAAAACAAGCCACTTTGTTATGGAGTTCGGTTAGTCCGTATTGCTTAGCCATAAGTAACATGTTACACTTTTTTGGCAGGACTGACAAATGCTTGCATTATACTATCTAACGCGCACCATTTTTCTCAGGCAGAAGATTTCCTTCTACGAACCAGAGATTTGCAGAGCTTATGAATGATGCATGTAACCAGTAATTCTACGTTCTACGGTGAGGAGTCTCACAGAATTCTCACAGATCTTTTGTCTTCTAAGTTCTATCATCAATCATCATGCACTTGTTGTAACAATGTTTATTGTTTTAATCTTATGCATTTAGCTGTTGGAGCTGGCTGGAGTACACTGAATTTTATAGAACAACATACAGAGCTTGTTAGTTGAAAATAAACCTTTTAAACTTAAACATAGACTCTGTGGTATTTGGTGTGGTGGTGGTGGAGGTGGTGGACTTACACGAGTAAGTGAGCGAAAGGGTGTTATATTATGTTCTGGGTTGTGTAATCTCATTGGGTATCTTCGGGTGGGGGTTCGGGGACCTAATGAGAGTGAGACACTACACTATAGCTAGTCGTTCAGGGGATTGTGGGTTCACTTCTGACTGAGGTGTGAGGAACGTCCAAGTTCCAAACTCCCATCACCAACATCCTATTTCCTTGTGCATAGTTCTGCATGGGGCTGTTCAGAATCCACACATCAGTAGTAGTATGTACTATATCCTATCAAAAATAGTCAAATATCTGGTTGGGCATTTTGTTTGTGGTAATTGTCAAAGCCTCAAGATTAAGAAGCCTAGAAGAGGACAACCGAAAGGACTGGACTCAGCTATTGGTAAATCGGAGTTTTATTCAAAACCGTACAATAAAGAGTGGCAATGCAAACTGGGCAAGCTTAGCGACAGACTAATAATAGTAGTAGTACAGACATTCATAGCAGAGGCAGTTAGAACTTAGAGGAAGGGATAACCAGAATTTAGAAACAGATAGGCAAGTCAAGATCAAAGAATCTTTTGTAAAAAATAGAATTAGGGAGTGGAACCATAATTAATAGTTCTGGAAAAATAAGGTGCAGTAAAAGTTAGGGCAATATAAATGTTAATATTAACCACTGGAGGACTTACTGGGACCAGCAGCAGGGCCCTCGGTAGAGGAGCGGTCCTCTGGTGGTTGTCCCGCTGACTCGGACCCCGTCTTCTTGCCCCTGGGTGCTGCAGATCAGTGATCATGTAAGATATAATAAAGAAAGACACAAACATTAATAATTGCTGTGAAACAAATAAATTATCTAAAAAAACGCTCAAAACGTTTTAGGAACCAAAAATTGCAATAAAATTGACCTATCTAATCCGATCGACTACTGGCTTGCGGGATTCACGGTCACGGACAGTCTACTTATTTGGGAACACTAATTCAGTGTTTCATTCGGATTGATTCAAATAAAATCCAGAACACTAACTAAGCCTAAGTACCACCTGACCTAGCCCACCTATTCCAGGTGGGCCAATTGTTCATTAAGTCTGCATTTCCATTTTTTTATTGCCCTCATAAATGCATATATGAGAAGGAGGACACATGCATAAATTGGTGCATAATGCATACACCAAATTGTTGGTTGGTTAAGTCTGATGTTCTGCAGCTGACTGACACTGCTAAGCTTACCACTCACTAAACAAACTACAAAAGGTTCTACTAGTAAGGACTGGGGTAAGCAGCACTCAGTGACAGAGGATGCGTCACGCAGACCGCTCAAAAATTATCAACTAATAACTAAACCTACTAACAAACTATCAATCCATACACCACTATTTGACAGGAGGACAAAGGAAGGACTAGAGTCTCTCTAGAAATAGCATTACCTAACTGAAGTTCTCTAAAGTAAACTCTTACATAATAATAAGGACAAGCGAGTGCAAAGTTGCAAACAAGTAAGAGTAGCGCCCAGCACCTGTGTCCTACAATCACAGAAGATTTTGAAACGTAATTTACCTGCAATGTAAGCAGCAGTATTCTTGTTATTTGTAAAAAATGTATACACAAATCACAATACTTATACTACTATATATATTAGCTACTCACCAAGCCCCACGACCTCGACACCTAGCAGGTCCAACAGGTCCTGCTCCCGGTCGAGGATGTCTGACCACCGGTGGGCCAGCTGGTTATGGGTGCGCCGGACCCCTGAGCAGCGAAACACTGCCCGGCGCACCATCGCCCACCGGCGGTGACGCTCCTGGATCGGGTACCCGGAGCCTGGCCTGCCGCCTGCTGCCAAGGTCAAGGGGAGGTGGCACTGAAGAAAAAAAACAAGGGCGGCCACCTCCGCCTCAGTAAAAAGCTGGCGGGCTTGCACCCCTGCAGGGCGCAGTCTGCCGCAAGGCAGGCGGCAGCTCTTGGGCGCACGCGCCTTGCCCTTCGAGCCGTCACTGCTGCCCTTCGCCATGGTTCTGGGGTGGGACTGGGAGGAGGCGGAAAAGAAAAGTTAGAAGGGAAAAATAAAGTTAGGGGAAGAAGTAGGAGCTTAAAGAAGAAAATTATATAAAACAGTCGAAAAGTTAAAAAAACAGTGAAAAGTAGAAAAAAATGCAAAATATAGACTTAGGCAGAGAGAGAGATAGATAAGAAATAAAGAAAAATTGAAAAACAGTGTAAAAAACTAAGGATTGCAAAGATTGAGGGAGGATAGAAAAGCAGGCCCAGAACCATAGCATAGAGTGAAAAACAAGATGGCCGCGCCCATCGCGACCGCGTGGGTAAGTTCGCACGATATTTCTCCCCGAGCACGCAAAAAGCGTCACGAACACGTACGACGCGTTCCCGAACATGAAATGCGCATCGCGAGCACACTATACGCGACCCGGAACAGGAAATAAGGCATCACGAACGGGCGGGACAAGTGAAAAACAAGATGGCCGCGCCCATAGGCGACCGCATGGGTAAGTTCGTGCCCCCGAGCATGCAAACAGCGTCCCGAACACGCACAACGCGTTCCCGAGGAAGAAAAACGCATTGCGAACGGGTGCGACAAGCAGCTACGCACGCTCGCGAAGCTATGCGTAGCTCGCGTAGCGCTCCGACGTCTTCGCGTAGCTTCGCGTAGCGCGACTACGCGAACTACGCCCAGGGTTAGAATTGATGCAATGTCGGGCTTCGTTGGATGCGGAGGGGGAGTTCACTCCAGGACTTGGCCGCCAGGTAGGAGAAGGATCTTCCACCTGCTCTGGTCTTGTGGATACGGGGGACCGTGGCTAGAGCGAGGTTGGCAGAGTGGAGGTTTCTCTTGGGGACGTGAAAGGAGATTCGTTTGTTGAGGTATTGGGGTTCGGTGTTATGGAGGGCTTTGTGTGTGAGCAGTTTGAAGGTTATTCTTCTTTTGACAGGGAGCCAGTGGAGGTTGCGTAGGTGTTGGGTGATGTGGTCATGTCGTGGGATGTCGAGGATAAGTCTGGCTGAAGGCGTTCTGGATGGTCTGGAGTTTGCGGAGGTGTTTTTTGTTGATTCCGGCATAGAAGGCATTTCCGTAGTCCAGTCTGCTGGTGATGAGTGCGTGGGTGATGGTCTTCCTGGCGTCGGGGGGGATCCATTTGAAGGTCTTGCAAAGTATGTGGAGGGTGCTGAAGCAAGTGGAGGACACAGCATTGATCTGGTGGTTCATGGTCATTGAAGAGTCGAGTATGATGCAGAGGTTGCATGCGTGGTCAGTTGGGGTGGGAGGGTTTCCGAGGGCCACCACATGTTGTCCCATGTGGAGGGAGTGGAGCTGAGGATGAGGACTTTTGTTTTCTCTGATTTGAGCTTCAGGCAGCTGCTTCTCATCCAGGATGCAACGTCTTTCATCCCTTCTTGGAAGCTGCTCTTAGTGATGTTGGGTTCCTTAGTGAGGGAGAAGATGAGCTGGGTGTCGTCGGTGTATGAGACTATGTTGAGTCTGTGTTTTCTGACAATGGTTGGTAGGGGGGCCATGTAGACGTTGAAGAGCGTGGGGCAGAGGGAGGATCCTTGGGGTACTCCGCATCTGATCTCTGTTGGTTTGGAGAGGAAGGGCGAGAGTCTTATTCTTTGTGTTCTGCCTAAGAGGAAAGATCTAATCCGGTCTAGCGCTGTTCCCTGGATGCCGACGTCATGGATTCTGGTGGCTAGTGTGTGGTGGGAGACGGTGTCAAAGGCTGATGAAAGGTCCAAGAGGATGAGCGCTGCTGTGTGGCCTTGGTCGAGGAGGGCGCGGATGTCGTCAGTGGTGGCTATGAGGGCAGTCTCGGTGCTGTGGTTGGTGCGGAATTATATAGAATTATATAGAGTAGAATACAGGTTACTACATTTGGTAAAATGTTTTCAAGCTCACATTTCTCTAATGCTTCTCAACTTTTATAAATACTTCATGTCAAAGTTAAAAATGTAATTGCAATCACCGAAGCACTCCTATACCGTACATCACATACCTTACACATTTGTAACTTACCTCTGAAATCCTGTTGTAGAGTATGAAAATATCAGAAATTCTAAACATACTACTGATTTGGAAAAACATAATTTCCAAACATATACCATATATATAACACTCCATTTTATATTTTGAAAGTACACTTTAATTTAAACCCTTCCCTTACAGTGCTTCTCCTTAGTTTCGTAGTAACAGTTTCTGCAACATTGAACTGTACCAGTAGGTCAAAATTTCGCCATATTTTTAAATGCGTTTTACAGAACAAGGGTCCCACACAATTAGAATGCAGACATAAAATTTCACAATTTCATAATAAAAATTGGAATAAACAAATGTTTAAGTTACGAGATAGGTATTTAATGCTAGTGTCAATGATGCAAGACAGTATTAACACTTCTGTGCCGGCATTGACCGCACCTGGTTGTTCCATCCCGGATCGTCCAGCCGTCCTGGTTCCCTTCCTTATCAGCCATCGAGCAGGTGAACGGCTCCGACCCCCGTTTTTAGGATCGCGGTGATTAATACCCATTAGTGGCCTGCCGACGTGCACGCCGATTCTTTACTCTAGCCTCCCGGCCGGGAGGTGCTTCCCCCGGTTTCCAGGTCGGACACCTGCGCACCCGACGATCTCGCTCATACCTACCGTCCCCCGTCTGCTTCCAGCGGACCCCTATGCCAGCACCTCGTTCTGGCTCTCCACATCGCGGCTCCTATACTTGCCGCACTACTGGCAACTTCTCAGGCACTTGCTCTATCTATTAGTCCTGATAAGATCCCGATATTCTCTGCGGGATTGAAACGTCGTCGACACATACATTCCCAACTCTATACCACTATCTATATTGTTTGTGGAGTATGAGATGTAACCTCAACTGTGACTTTTGTTTATTTATATTTACGCTTACTGAAAAGTCACAATTTTAAGTCACTTGCCTGGGGTAAGGAAATCGGCCGATTTCCCTCTGCCTTGTCACGGTTGCTCACCCTTATTTCTCACGTGTTAATACTGTCTTGCATCATTGACACTAGCATTAAATACCTATCTCGTAACTTAAACATTTGTTTATTCCAATTTTTATTATGAAATTGTGAAATTTTATGTCTGCATTCTAATTGTGTGGGACCCTTGTTCTGTAAAACACAACTCCACCCTTGGTCCCCGCTGACTTCCAGGGTTCCTTGTTCTTTTGTTATATTTTTAAATGCAGCACACTAGTTTCCAAATACACAATAAAAGGTGTGCTTGACTACTGAAAAATATTAGCCTATCCAGTTTATTATATCTTTCAAACCTTTCTCCATAACCAATGACAAAGATTTGTTTTGCAAAGTAGCATGCAACCTATTTTTAACTACACAATGTTTATGAACACCCAATCACTCATCTGCTTTTTGTTAAACAACCTTCTGTCCACCATTTTAGATACCTTTTATTATACCAACTAACTTACTCAGCTACAGACATCTTTTGACTCCTTGCACACATCCCTTCAAAATGCTTACAGTATGGATTGTAGTTCACAGCTATGTTTTCTGGGCCAGAAAGTATGCTGGAGACAGAGTATTAACACAGACCTGGGTTTGCATAATGTGGAAATTAAATGGTTTGGACAGAGATTATTAAAGTGGCACCAATTGCTGCCTTTGGTTAAAATCGTTTTGCATTTCCAACCCCCTGACCTCAATTTTGTGCACAGTGGTGGGAATGACCTAGAAACACTGTCTGTGGTAGGATTGGAAATCCTAATGAAGGATACCTTTGCACAACTAATGTCACTTTTCACTCACACTGTCTTTGTGTACTCTAATATATGCCAAAGACAGAAATGGAAGTGGTCAAATCAGTTCTATCCACAGATTGACAAAACCAGGAAGCATGTTAATAAAGTTGTTTCTGCATACCTCAGAGACCATAACATGGGCTCCATCTACAACAACAAACTGCGTTTTGACATGGATAACATCTACAGAACTGATGGAGTTAATTTCAGAGATTAACCTCAAGCTGTGCATTTACACTTACATGTAGCTGCAGCAATGTCATAATGAAAACAACAGCTCTTCTCAGAGCCACCCTATAACCCAACAGTGAAAAGTATATTTTCTTACAAAAAATATATCCCTCAAAAACAAATTCTCAATTTGTGAACCCATTGCGGATCCACAAAACAAAGGCACGAATTCAATGAACAACAACACATTTAACTTTTTTAACTATATTGTTTCATATTAAAAATATTTTCTAACTCTGTAAATTTGAATGCAAGTGAGTAGCTCTATGATAAGCTTCACAAGTGTGTGAGTGGGTCTGTGATTATTTATTATTTATTTAAGGTAGATCCGCGAGGCACAGCAACGTTACACGGGGGCCTGCGCTGAGTGCTGCAATGGGGTTCCGACTCCTACCACGTGACAAAAAAAATAATATTATTAATGGCTCCCCTTTCTCAGGGCTGATTTTGGCCCAGGGTACCCCATCCCCCAGGGCCTGCCCATTTCTTATATAGTTTTTTTAAACTAGTAAAAGGTGGGCCACTCGGCCCCCCTCCTGAGCCGATGTTGGCCTCAGGGACCCCCACCCCCATGGGCCTGGTCTCTTCTTTTATTTTATATTTTTTAAATGAAGGAAGGGGGAGCCGCATGGTGTACCCAGATACTAGTGGTATACTCATGCAAACACACAGACAATAAGTATACAGATATGAAATGACCCATGGAGTATTGACACAGTTAGGGTATCATCTAGGCACTACTTGTATCCTAAGGGAATCACCTAGGCACTACCTATGCACTCATTCAAACATCCAGGATGTATTGATGTATTCAACCACAACCCTATGTATTTACAAATTTTACTGAGGAATATGTAGTCTTTAGACAATATGGGTGATAGGTTTACTGCAATGGTACTCTCTACGTAATTACATGAGCGCATGAGTAGAGCCTGAGTGTTTCATTAGTGCACAAGTGGCCTCAATATTTCAATGACTGCATAGGTTGTAAGTCAGTGTTCAGATGGCTCCATAGGTTTTGCGTAGATGTTATAATGATTGCATAGTTACAGCCAGATGGAGAGATGCAGTGAAACAGAAAAAATGAGTTGAGAGAGTGGTTGATAAGGCCTTTGCTTTGAAGAGGAAGCTTTTCATTTTGATTCTAAATAGAATGAAGACTCTTGACAAAATAGGTTTTTCATGAGGAGACAAATTCAGGAGAAAAGATTAGTGAATAGAAGTAACTGTTGTACAGATTTTTTCAGTGAATTTCTAAGGTTTTTTAATGCTAATTCCCAACTATAACTTACCTGTAACCTTTAATTTTTTTAATTGAATTTCAAGTTCCAAAAAACAAAACAGCTGGTAAATAAAAGACCAAACAACTAAATCAGTGGGGTGCAGCATATGTGAGAAGACATTATCTTGGGGAACAGCAAAACAATATTCATGTGGTACAACAAGCATGTTGTACTATTTGAAAACCTACCAAGAGAAGCAACTTAAAATTACACAGAGAAAAAAGGAGAGGGATCATTAGTCTCCAGATCTCCAGCCCCTGTTCCTGAAAACAAACGGGCATATTTACTAGAACTTAACTCCACCGTAGCATCAATTTTTTTTACGTTACAGCAGCTTTTTTTAATCGCCATATTTTTAAGTTGCAGCTAACTCCAGTTAATGGCAATTTTTCAGCTTAAACGGGAATTTTCCAGATCGCCACCTTTGTTAGCGGGACTTATTGAAAATGAGATGCAGCGAGGTAGGCATTCCGGGAAGAAACTGCAGCTAAACACGCAACGCAACATTTACAAGTTAATCCCAGTACGTTGATAAACCCAAAAAACTGCTGCTAAATCCAATTAGAGGCAGTCCAAAAAAAAGCTGGTCTTAAAATTGGTGCAAACATTTGGGCCCACAGATAAGATGTTTGGGTGCTGGACAGCGCTGCCCTGCACCAAATCAAAAGGTCAGGAATGCGAGATAAGATTAACCCTGGGCGTAGTTTGCGTAGTTGCGCTACGCGTAGCTACGCGAAGTGTACTTTGCACTACGCGCGCTACGCGTAACTACGCGAACTGCGTAGTGCGGTAGGGAAATGCTGTTCGCAATGATTGCACAGTGCCGGATGCTTGTCCGCACTGTGCAATCATTGCGAATGGCATCATGCACAGTGCAAGCGGTCGTTTTCTGCCGCTCGAGGCGGCAGCTTTCTCAACGCGGACTGGTAGTTTCTCATCGCGAGCGTTCGCGAGCATACGCGACCACTCGCAATGAGAAACCTGACCTCCCCGCGTTGAGAATCTTGCCGGGAGGTTTATTTTCCATGCTCGCGATCGGCAACTTGATGTTGCCGATGGCAAACAAGGAAAAAGTCTTGCCGGGATGTTGATTTTGCACGCTCGCGGACGTCAACTTGACGTTGAGGACCGCGAGCGAGCAAAAAGTGCCCGCTACGCTACTCGTTTTTGCACTGTGCTACGTGCGATTCGCATAGCACGTAGTTGCGCAAACTACGCATACTCCGCGAGCGTAGCGTAGTTTTCCGCCCAGGCCTAGATAAGATAGGGTGCATTCCTAAGCGCCATTTATGAAAAGTGTCACATTGCTGTGATAAAACAGCGATTGAACACTTTTCACTGTGCCCTTCTTGCGACACCATGTCTGCACCATATTTTTTGTACCGCGCTCCATGTTGCAATAAATGACAGATTTGTCTAGAATCCTGATGTATCTGTCAGCCCTAAAGTCACGCATTGCTGCAGTTGAGTCGCAAGTATGGCGCAACTCCAGCAATGCATGGGGCCAGCCTATCTCTATGGCACTACAGCACCCTTACGCCTGCCATGAGGTTTTAACACTGTGGCGTCCTAGAATTGTCACAGTGAAATCTGATAGATTTCACTGCACCACTCCTATGAGGCTTTGTTGCGTGGGAATTCCCACCCTGCATACATCATACCTGACGCAGCTATAATGTGGCACAGGGCGTTACAAGGTCAAGCATATGCCTAGATGCATCACTTTGGAAATACGGCGCAACGTGGTGCAAAATTCATGTTGCAAATACGTCAAGAATATGATGCACCAGTGGCGTTAAACTGTCGGAAGGGGCCCATGAATCAGCCCCCCTGTCTTTTTTCCCTACGTTGGTGCACAATTGCTGCCATGGGCCAACGCAGGCACTCTTGCGCCATGGTGCAAGGATGACTGTGTTGCGGAGTTGATTGATGTTGTGCAGGAAGGGACACTTATCTACACAAAACCTAACAATGCAGGGTATTTCCTATCCTCTGTGTGCTGCAGAATGCTGCACAAATAGAAAAAGTGAAAAAAGAGGAGAAATGAAAACATTTATCCTTGTAGCGCCTCTCAAACGCCACCCTTGGTGTGGTGCTAGATTGTGACGCATTCCGAAGGTTTATGGTTTCTTGTAAACCGGGGAATGCTTCAGATTCCATTGCTTTGGCATCGGAACACCCACAGCAACACCCACTGAACGCCCCTTTGACACTTTTTAATGCGCAAAAGGGGCACATATTTACAAGACCATGAAAAGCCACGTAAAGTGGCTTTGCATGGCCTTGTAAGCATGCTGTGGCACACTGCACCACTAGAACGTCAATCTAATGACGTCACAGCATTGCAAGAGTGCCGCTAGGGCCTCATAAATGAGGCCCTTGGATAATATAAGAACTCCCATTGCAGCTCGGAGCATCAAGGAGACGACCACCACAACCCCAGACCTTCATCGCTCACCTGAACAACTGCTCCGTTCCCTTTGGATGACAACTGGACCTGATCCCCTTTAAGTGATGACCTCGGTGCACCAGACCTTCAGCAACAAGAAGCTGGAGACCAGGAACCGCATAAAGCCAGAGACTCTGCGGAGCTGTCGGTAACCATGGAAGAAGGAGAGACGCACAACCAGCCAACATTAAATTAGGTTATCTTCCGTCTGAGGGGTCACACACCAGAGGACCACGTCGCAGTGGAGCCCACATTGCTGGGGGAGCATTCAGGGAAAGTGTCGGGATCCTGTCTCTGAGTGTGATTGCGCATCGTTGCCATCGCATGTAGCACCTTCCGCCTCTCTTGTATAACCTACTTCAGATTGGGGGTGACTTATAGTTGTGGCTCATCCTATGCTTACCACTACGACTGGCTCTGCAAATGACAGCTTGTTGCGCAGACCCTCACTCCCTGTCTGCAGCACCTGGTTTTAAAGATTCACGTGTCACCATCTGAGGCCACTCGCAGCCTTGATGGGAAGAGGAGGTAGTATTGGATGTCCAACTCTCGAAGGTGTCACTTAACTTCTAGGGACGACACCCTCTGCACCCCGTGGCATTGTCAGGGAAGAAAACAACTGTGGTGTTATCCACTTTCACCTCCCCCAACTTGCGTACCTCCCTCAGGACAGCATCACAAGCCCTGTAGGAGGCAGAAGAGAAAGGGTCTAGGACCTGTCCCCATCAGCGGATGACTCGCAGCGCTCGATGGGCCTGCTCCACACCAACGAATGGTGAGAGTGCACCTGCTGGCAGTAGACCACGCAACTATGTCTCAGTATATGCCACTGCATCAGTCCCTTCTGCTCCCTTGGGCAGACCCAACACCCTCAAGTAGTTATGCCGGGAGCAGGCACTCCGCACCCCCTGCTGTTTTTTCTAGTGACTTAACACATGTAATTAGCTGCTGCTACTCCAATTGGGTGGACTTTGGCCAGTTCTTCCTCAATGTCGTGTACCTTTTAAGTCAGCTTGCGATGATCTGCGTGCTCCAGGGCGAAGTCAACTGTGATTTTGTCTATGCGGCCCTCAAAGGAAGTGCACATATGTTCGATGGAGGTACCCGCTGCTAGTATAGAGTCTTGTTTGGAGTCCAGGGTGTCCACTGTCACCTGCCCCGGCGGCCAGTGATCCCCAGCTGCTCGGTTCACCAATACGGAACATGTACAGGCTGGCCAGCATTGCGCAAGACGCCCAGGCACTATGTATGACATGCGGTGTAGTGCATGTCATACATAGTGCCTGGGCATCTTGCGCAATGTGGCCAGCCAGCCCTTCTCCACCAGTCAGGTGTATGCCAGCCAGGAATCTTCGTTCGGGTGGCACGAATGGAAATCCCCCATACACCCAAAAGTTCACTACCAGGGGACGAGGAAAGGCAGCACCACCCGGTTGCCTCTACCAATCTAACAGTGGTGAGCAGATTACGTGTTCCCCAGTGCCCCAGTGAGTGATGGCAGATCAAGCTGTGTGCACAAGGACCTGGGCCTGAACCGACCCCTGTGCCCCTGGCACTCACCACCACCAACGGCCGTATCAGCGGCTAGAGCCAGTTTGTGGAGTCACCCACCAGTCTTGTGCAGTGCCCTCGGTGATGTAGGTCAGCTGCAGCACAGAGATTGCTCAGGGCACGGTTTACGCCACATACAGGCGCTTGGCCTGGGCCCGACTCAACCCCCGGGACTCCTCCGCTCCACATCCCACCTTCTACTTGCCTGGAATACTCCGAATCTGTGACTCAGTGAGCAGGAGCTTGAGCCAGGCGGGATTTTACAAGCCTGGGTACAGCAGTCACTGCCAAGTCCGCTGGGGAACCTCCTGATGCAGGTGATGCAACATGGGCCCCCTTAGGCATGAAGTTGCGGTGCTCTCGCCACACAAGTTTGGTGCAGCTCAGGGGCCTCACCCTACACAGCGTCCGGGCAGCGCCACATCCTCCAGCCTGTGATGCAGAGAGATGCAACCCCCAATCTCCTCCGTGCACCCCGGTGGAGTGGTGGCATGTTTTATACAATGCAGACCTCCCTACATCCATGCGCAGGAGCGCATCTACCGCTCACAGCTCGAAGGCGGTCTTCTCACAAAGGTCAGCAATTTGTCTCCATGTGACCTGCCAAACTTCACCACTAGGTAATAGCAATCACTGACGCCTCAATGCCTACCACCACAGCCCCCAGGCTTGGGCCTGACGTGGCCCGTCTCCACCTTTAGCCTGCAGTGACTCCACAGCACCGCCGCCTCCCACTCTGGGTCTCAGACGCAGGCCCAGCGAGGCCTCCGGGGCCCGGAGACTGTCCGCGCTTCCAGGCATCAGCTGCCATGGTGTCGCAAGGATGGTGCTATGCAAAGTGCTGCATCACTGTTTTCCCCAGCGATGCGCCTCTTTTCATAAATGAGGCCCTGATTCTGCATTTCTTCTTCCCCTGGGACTCTGGCTGGTCATTCTGGCTGTTGGGGGATTTGGTGGGGTTGTTGACCTGTGCTGGACTTGGCCCTGGCTGATCCATTCAGCATTCCATTGATTTGATTTTCTTTTTTTCATTAGGGGTGTATTTATTGGCTATTTTTGATTCTAGAGGCTGAAAAGTGACGTGGGGCTGACTAACGTGATTTTTTTTGTCGCTAATTGGCTTTTTGCCACTTTACTCTTGCTAACAGAACATTTTTTATCAGCTTGAGGCTAGTGTTATTTTTTTTTTTTTTTTAAATATTTTTATTGGCATTTTGTACGAGCAAGAGGACCATCATATAGTCCTCACATAATTCTAGTATTGCAACAGCTTTCTATACATACTGTGTATCTGAGTGTTTTACAATTCAACATTTCCAAACTGTGTTCTGATGTTTAGCTCATTCTACAACTATAATCAACATCAAACATTCCATTTTCTTAACTTAGCCCTCTCTCCCTCCCACCCCCACCCAACTCAGCCCTGTAGACCTCTCGTCTTAGCACTTGTTTTCTATCCTTGTTCTGTTTCATGGTTTCCACACTTGTTCATGTATTGTTATTATTATGGGGTATTCTTGATGGGTGTTGTTATTGCTGATTGCATATCCTTACTGTCTGCCAGCATTGCCGTCCAAGCACTTAAGTCATCTTCTAGCTTTTCGTCATGCCTGACCCTTTTCATACGTATAGCTTCTGCTGTCGCCCACTCACACAGATCACTCAACAACATTTTTATACGGGGTGGGTTCCAGGATATTGCGATTCGTCTTTTGCCAATATAAGTCCCATCATTACTAATCTCCTACTTAACTTTTTGTTTTTGAGAGTAGGTAATGGTCCCAACAACACTGTTCTCAATTCTTTGGGAACTTTCCATCCCGTAGCCTTTTCCAGCTTATCTAAGATATCAGTCCAATAGGAGGCTATGACCGGACAGTGCCACATCACATGCAGAAGGTCCACCTCCCCCTTTTTACATCTGGGGCATTCGGCCATCTGAGTCGGGAACATTTTCCTTAGTGTTTTGGGGGAGAGGTATGTTTGATGTGTGTAATTATATTGAACTAACTTAAACCTTGGATTGGAGTTCACTCCCTTAACTCCCTCATGCACTTTGATCCATTCCCGCTCTGATAGGGGCTCCCCCATGGCCTCTTCCCAGCACGCCTTGATCGGTAAAGCAGGGGCTTTCAGATCTTCTCTAAGTGCTCGGTACATGTGCGAGACTAGGCGACCACCCTGCGCCATATACAGCATAACTTGGAGCACTCTTGTTATTGGTGGCTCCTCCAGGAATGACGCCCACAGCTCACAGCTCACTGGTCACATGTGATATCTTTCTGTATTGCAAAAATTGCCCCCGTCCTAACTCAAATATATCCTCCGCATTTTCGCAGGAGATGAATTGATTATTTGAGAATAGGTCTCCCATTGTCAGGCAACCGCCTTCTTTCCATTTATGAATGGACATAGAGTCCGCTATTTTCGCATAGGGTTGTATCACCCATAGTGGCATGTCCGAAGCATACGGGGCATGGCCTATCACGTTTTTGCTTCAAAAAACAGAAAAGGGGAGTGAAGAGGTAGCGTCCAGAGGGACACTGACGGTGGATACGTCCTCCTCTAATCAGTAGTTAACAAAGCATCAAGATCCACCATACGGGTAGTGATCTGAATGATGAAAAAGGACCGATAGTGGGTGGGGAAGAAGTTGTATTCCTACTCCATGATAGGACATACACATAAGTTAGTTTAAATACCCTCACACACCAAAAGGGCCCTTGATGTCATGCTTCATCATTGGGGTCTTCCCATCCCACTGTGGGAATGGGGCGTGCTACGACCAGCGACTACGCGGGAGCACTAATCTAAAGCACTATGTGTGGTGTAGGGGTAGTGAGAGGAAGGGTCAGAAGTGAAGTTAAAAGGAACTGGCCTCATGGACATAAGACAATTTAATAGGTCGTTGAGGCTGAACCTGTTAAAAAATTGTGATTTGGAATAGTCACGCATAGCCGCGGGTGAGCAGTATGGGGCAAAACTTTGTCGAGCAGCACTAATTAGTGACTTCTACCTGTTCATCTGTACGTGAGGCTCATGGGGCAATATACCCATTCATACATTATTAACATATAGGAGTACAAACAGGTACTATATATAGTGCATGAATACTTGCAAAAAATTTTTTTTTCACTTTTGTATATAACTATTTTCACTTTTATACAACTAGTGAGCACTGAAGGGATCTTCTCAGTCCTGATGAAGAAGCCTTGAGCTTCGAAACATGTTGACTCTTTAGGAACGTCAGCTCATTATATGCGTGACTATTCCAAATCACAATTTTTTAACAGGTTCAGCCTCAACAACCTATTAAATTGTCTTATGTCCATGAGGCCAGTTCCTTTTTAACTTCACTTCTGACCCTTCCTCTCACTACCCTTACACCACACATAGTGCTTTAGATTGGTGCTCCCGCGTAGTCGCTGGTCATAGCACGCCCCATTCCACAGTGGGATGGGAAGACCCCAATGATGAAGCATGACATCAAGGGCCCTTTTGGTGTGTGAGGGGTATTTAAACAACTTATGTGTATGTCCTATCATGGAGTAGGAATACAACTTCTTCCCCACCCACTATCGGTCCTTTTTCATCATTCAGATCTCTATCACCTTTTTGACCACGCATTCCCACACTCGTGCCACATGTTGGATTATGTATGGGCAATCTTGCGAGACCCCTGCCCCCCGCATCAAGTGTCCGCTAGTGAGTCACCATCGTATGTTCCGGCCAGTAACCTTTTTTCCCAGTTATCATTATCATCAAGCCAGTGAATTGTGTGCTGAAGTTGAGAGGCCATGTAGTATAATTCCATATGAGGAACCTCCAGCCCCCCATTTTTCCCTGTTCTCTGCATTGTCTTTAAGCTTTAACAGTCCTGTCAGCAATTTATTTAATGTTTTGAAGAAGTGATTAGGGATCTCATAAAATGAATGTTGAATCACATACAGACACCGCGGCAGAACAATCATTTTTGTAATTGCGATTTTACCCATGAGCAAGAGTGGTAGCCCCTGCCAAAAGCACACCGAACCTCTCACTCCTTCCACTACTCTCCCTATGTTAAGCTCCAGATGACTCTCAGGTGTGCTCGCCAGCCTGATTCCCAGGTATTTGGAGTCAGTTACCACCCATGGTAATCCTGTTATTGGCAATGATTCCCTTGGCATTTTGGCTAACCGGCCTATCGGTAGCAATATTGATTTGTTGGGGTTGGTTTTTAGTCCAGACAGTTCACCAAATTTGCTTAGTATTTCTAAGAATTTGGGAATCACTTGAGTGGGTTGTCGAGTGCATATTAAAGTATCATCTGCCTACATAGAGACCACGTGGTTTGTGTCTCCCAATTTAATCCCACAGTGATCCAATTGTTTCCGCAGAGATTCCGCTAGCGGTTCCATTGCCGCCACATAAAGTAGCGGCGACAGGGGGCACCCCAGTCTGGTGCCCCGCTGCAGTGTGAAGGCTCGCGAGATTAGCCCCCCATACAAAATCGAGCCTGAGGGGTGTCATAGAGCAATTGCAACCACTTATTGTATCCCTCTCCTATTCCCATTACCCTCAATGTTGCCTATAGAAATGACCAACCACTGAATCGAAAGCCTGCTCTGTGTCAAGTAGCGCCAGAGCGCAATCTTCAGTTTCTACAGGTGTGGAGTGCCACACATGTGCTAGTCGTCTTAGATTGTGTGTGGTGCTGCATTTGGGGATGAACCCAGATTGGTCCTGGTGTATCAGAGTAGGCATACAGGGTAGGAGTCTATTAGCGAAAATACCCCACTAAAAATTTTCATATCCAAATTTAAGAGAGAGATTGGCCTGTTGGAACCTGGTTTTCGACTGTTCCTATCTGGTTTAGGGATCAGAATCACTATAGCCTCTCTCATTGAGGCCGGAAGAGTTTGTAGCTGTAACGCCTTGTTATACACTTCCAGTAGTCGATTAACTAGTATTGGTGCAAATGTTTTATAAAACTCGTACAGAAACCCGTCACTGCCTGGACTTTTGGCTGGATTTAGCCTCTCAATAGCTTCTAATATCTCCTCTTTGGTGATTGGGGCATCTATTCCCTCATTTGTCTCTTGGTCTCGTTGGGGAAGACCTAATGTATTCAAGAAGTCTCCTATCACTTCCATTGGAGGGGAAATTCGCTTTGCGTAAACCCCCGCCATATGCTCGGCTAAAATCTCCAGGATAGCAGCCTGGGTGTAAACCAATGTCCCGGCCGTTGTCTCTATTTGTACCATGGGCCGATGTTGGTGTTGCTTTTCTTATTAATTTAGCTAAGAGTGCCCCTGACCTATCTCCCTCCATGTGTAGGCGTTGTCTTTACGTTATGTAGTTACATTTCTCCATACAATGTAGGGACTCCAGTACATCCTTATGGGTGGTGCCCCATTCCTCCTTACGCTGAGGATGTGTATGTAGCTGTGATTCTACTTTCTCTAATCTCTTCTCTTGGGATTGAATATCTCTCTCAAGCTGTTGTCGGACCCCGTATGTGGTTTTTATACAGACCCCTCTTATCACCGCCTTCACTGCCTCCCATTCTGTCGCCCTCGTGTTAGTTGTCTCCCAATTTTCCTCAAAGTAGCTAGTAATCTCCTCTGTGAGGGTCTTTACAAAAGGGGTATCCGACAGTGCTTCCACCCGTAATCTCCATGTGGGTATTGCTGGTCTAGGGCGTTTGACACCAACTGTAAGCAACTCTGGTGAGTGGTCTGATAGGTACCTGGGTAAGTAGGTTATGTCCAGCACATCAGGGGTCAAATCACTCGATATAAAGCACTGGTCAAGTTGACTAAATGTATTCGTCGCTGGTGTGTGACAGGAGAAGGATCTTTTTGCTGGGTTCCTCACTCTCCATATATCTTGCAGATCCATTCCAGTTAATAGATCTCTAAGTGCTCCGGTCATTTTCGGTCTGGTGCTATGTCTAGGGGGCTCTCTATCTAGGGATCCATCTAGGACACAGTTAACGTATACCATCAGAATTACTCCCGCTCCCAGGTATGGAGTTGCCGCAGTCAGCACGGTCGGGAAGAAGTCGCGGCAGTCAGTTTTTGGGGCATACACATTAATGAGACATACCTCTCGTCCATCTAACCTAGCATGTAGTATGACATAGTGTCTGTCCGGGTCAGTTACATGATGAAGGTGTTGGAATGGAACCCCCCGGGGCTATCCAGATAGGGCCCCTCTTGCGAACCCTGAATATGATGTGGCATAAATGTGTCCCTTCCATCTATTTTATGCATGATATTGTGTCTTCCCATATGAGTTTCCTGCAGGCATGCTATAGATATTCTATACTGCTTTAGACAAGCAAATACTCATCTTCTTTTTTCATACATTGCAATTCCCCTTACATTCCAAGTGAGTGATTTAATTACGGGGCAAGCCATGTTATCCAACTGGTGTAGAGTTCTTTTTTCGCAAAGGTCTTCCCGTGATGCCTTTATCTGCTGTAACGTTAGGTCAATCTTCCCGTGCTGAGTCCCCTCTCATTCCCCATTTTCTAATAAACTCATAACTAGTAGAACATATACAACTAAACTGTCTCTTGCACCCCCACTCCTTGGGCAATCACATGAGTTCCGTTGCTAGCCTTACTGTCGTGTAGTTCCTATAGTACCCATGCAGGACTTGCGCGTTTGGATAACATAAACTGTGGGCTTGGTGTTAGACTGACTCTGTGCACCCCCACCGTATATGTCAGCCGGATTTGCATTAGCTAGCTCACAGTGCCACTGGAATCTCCTCTTATCGGGGAGAGATTAGCTTCTGGCAACCTTAGATCATGACAACCCAAATTCCTCAGAATCGTGGAAACAATATGCTACTTTTCGCTCAGTCACTCCTGCTTACTTATTCGGTTTGTCTCAGAGAGTTACACAGAATAAACAGTCTGGGCGTTTCAATAAGTATTTATTGAACAGTTGTTATTCTAGTGTAAAATATATGTGCTGCAGTAACCAGCAGACAATAGCAGAGATATATTATCAGCAGTACGATAAAAGTGAAGGGATAGAACAGTTCTACCATATTGCAATAATCATGAATACATACATGAATATAAAAGCATTATGAAAAGTGCGCGTACTCCTACGATGCCTAACTAGCTGTACCTGAGTGTACCTAGCATATGTGTAGGTCTAAAAGCCTAAGAGCCAAGAATCCTTCTAGGATTTAGTCGAACCCCCATACCTGAATAGAGAGAGTGTGGGACCCCGTCCTGGTCTTGAGTTGGACACCCCGCAAGGGCTGTGTTAGACCGCTGTCAGCTGGAGCGACTGCATGCAGGAGCCTCAGCGTCTCTGGTCAGTGTGTCAGCATGGAAATCTCGGTTCCCTCTATCTTACCGTGGCAAGATGTGGTGTATTTATACCCAATAGTGTCTCGTCCCTCAGTATGGTTCGTATTGGTCTTTGTTGGACATGAGGAAGACATCAGGGGTGAACTTTGTACATACATATTATGCGGGAGATGTAGCTGGTGGATGCTCATGCATAATTTATGAGTACATTGTAGGCCTGTGTTCTGGAAAGATCTTGCTGTGTTCTAACCACAGACTAGATAACGTTCAACCCTCAGAGCTCATTGTGTACTGTAGGGAACTAATGTAGGTGAAAGATCATACCTGTATTAGGAGCCATGACTATAATAGGGCATATATGACTATGATCATAACAGGGCATATACGAGTATGACCATAATAGGGCATATACAAGTATGACCATAATAGGGCATATACAGGTATGACCATAATAGGGCATATACGAGTATTTCTACATTATGACATATATGAACGGGTCTACATTAGGGCCTGTATACGAAACATAACACCCACTCCACTTCCGAATTGTGTGACAATGACCATACATAAAATCTGGACAATTTAAAAGTCTTTTCTTAAAAACAGCTAAAACCATGGTTTTTTAAAAGGACAATAAAAAATGTTTAAAAATCAGCTATTCTTTAGCTGCCACTTGAAAAAGTCAATTCTGTCTCATTCATAAAAGTTGCATTACTACAAGCAGAAGAAAGCCACTCTTTCTCAAGTGAAAGTGTCAATTTAGGAAATGTTCCAAATTTACTTTGTTATTTTTATGAAACGAAGTGGAGAAGCCGAATTCTTTCCAAGGACGCGATGAGCCAATTCCAGATTAAGTGTCCTGGCTGGGAGATACAGCATTATCGGAGTTAGCTACTGCAGACGACAAATCCAATGCCTCACAGAGAACGTCAATAGCACATAGATGGAATTCGGCACTGCCAACAGTCGTTGCTGTGGCAGCTTGTGCCAGTATAAAGCAATGGGGTGACCCAGTTATGTGCAGAACCTGGAGAATAATACATTAAGCGAACAGTGGTTCTGCCACCTATCAGCTTATAGAAAGCGTCCAACGTATTTATTCAATTTGTCCCTCTCCTTGGATGAGACTAACATTTAATGAGAGAAATCAAAATGAATGAATGAAGCAACATTTATAGAGCGCATAGCTACCCATAGGCATCCCAACGCTGGCGAATAACTGAAGCTTCAGGGAATCACTTAGGGAAGAGCCATGTTTTCAGCAGCTTGCAGAAGACCAGGTGATTGGGTTCCCTATGTAGCTGAAGAGGAAGGGAGTTCCAAAGTTTGGCAGCATTATATGAGAATAGCCGACCACCACTTCTGACTCTCCGAATTCTGGGGACGACTGCCAGGTGTTGCTCATCTGAGCGTAGTCGCCTGTTAGCTCGATAGGGCTTGACCATAGAGGAGATAATCTCTGGTCCTTTCCCTCCTATCAGTTTGTGGGTAGTGCATAAGGCCTTAAAGTGGACTCTCTCCCGGACGGGGAACCAATGGAGAGCCTTCATGGCAGGTTTAGTAGACTGCTGGTTCTGAGTCCCCATGAGGATCTTTGCGGCGCAGTTCTGTACTGTTTGCAGTTTGGCGAGGACCGAACTCGGGGCTCCAAGGTATAAGGCATTGCCGTAGTCCAGGAGTGAAAGAATAAGCGCCTGGACCATGAGCTTTCTTGCCTGAAAAGGGAGCAGGGGGAGCACTTTATGAAGCATCCTTATGATGCCTAAGCAAGAAGCCACCACCTTTCTGGCCTGGACTTTAAAGCTGAGGTCAGAGTCCAGCCAGAAGCCCAGGTTTTTTATCTCTGACTTAGGGACAGGTGCCGCGCCCATCGAGGCTGGCCACATAGTGTCTGCCTTAAAAAGAGAGGGGCTGCCAAGGAGCATAAGCTCGGTTTTATCGCCATTCAATTTCAGATAAGAGTGTTTCATCCACTTGGCTACTTCTTCAAGGCAGGTACAGAGGCAGGTGGAGGCCCTGTCTGAGTGGTTAAGTGCAACAACCAGTTGGGTGTCATCGGCATAGGTCACAGTGTGCACCCCATAGGGAAGAACAATGTCCGCAAGGGGGGCCATGTAGGCATTAAAAAGTGTGGGACTCAGGGAAGATCCCTGAGGAAATCCACAGTGGAGGGGCCAGGATTTAGAAGTGGCCTCACCCTCGAACACCTGACAAGATCTTCCCTCCAGGAAGGATTGCAGCCACGTTAAGGCTACTCCGGACACACCCAGGTTTCTGAGTCATTGCACCAGAATGAGGTGGTTGACCGTGTCAAAGGCCGCGCTGAGATCTAAAAGGATCACAACAGAGGAGCCTCCTGCTTCGAGAATCTTTCTGGATTCTTCCACGATTGCTAATAGAGCTGTTTCTGTGCCTTGGCGGGGGCGAAAGCCAGTCTGAGAGGGATGAAGAAGATTATTAGATTCAAGATGAGCCGAGAGCGCCGAATTGACATGTTTCTCCAGTATTTTGCTAATTCCTGGGAGGAGCGAGATAGGTCAGCAGTTGCCCAGACAGTCTGAGTCCAGGCTAGGTTTCTTCAGAAGGGATTTGACCATGGCTTTTTTCCATAGGGGGGGGACCACCACTGCGGATATGGAGGAGTTGATCAAATCTATCATGACCGGAGCAACTGATTCTGCCACCTGGTTCAGAATCTTAGGCGGAGCAGGGTCTCTGGGCGACCCGCTCTTAACGAGTGCAGAGGTGGTCTGAAGAGATTCATAGTTCATTAAGGGGAAGGTCTTTAGAGAGTGTTCCTTACTCCCTGTGTGTGAGTCCTCTGGGTGAGGGATAGTGTGGCTATCGGTTGGGGCGAAGGATTCATAGATAGATTGAATTTTGTTGTAAAAATATTCTGCAAGTTCGTTGCAACGTTGGTCCGTGGCTAAGGGAGTATCGAGGAGAGAGGGAGCTCTCAGTAATTTCTTTGCAATTCGGAATTTTTCACGGGGGGAGTTGGCTGCTAAAGAAATTTTTTCCTCGAAGTAAGAGGCCTGGGCTTTTTTAATTTCGAGCTTGTAGGTTTTGATAGCCTCCCTGTATTCCTTTTTCTTGTTCGGGGAGAAGTCCTTTCTCCAGACTCTTTCAATTTTTTTACAGGTTTGTTTTAGTTCTCGGAGTTTGGGGGTATACCAGGCCGTTCTGTTGGGCCCTTTATGCGACTGATTGGTTGTTTTTGGAAGGACCTGGTCTAGCGTCCCCTCAATCCAATTGTTGAATCTCTCATTAGCCACCACCGGATCGGTGTCAGGGAAAGGCTTGGAATTTTCCAGTGCCAGTACCCACTTTTCTATGGGAAGTTTTGACCAGCGGCGGGACTTAATTTGCGTTGGCCGAGTTGGGGGGATAGCATGGGTAGGAGACCAGCTGACTGGGATGAGGAAGTGATCCGACCAGGGAATAGGGGTCGGTTTCTGACAGGAAAGCTCCTCCAGATTAGAAAAAATGGGATCTAGGAGGTGCCCTTTTGAGTGTGTTACATGTAGCACCTTCTGAGTGAGCTGAAAGGCCGCAAGGTCCAAGGACAGCTCAGATGCAACTTTCAATGTTGGATCATCGAAGTAGACATTGAAGTCACCCAAAATACAAAAATATTTGCGGCGGTGCTAGTGAGTTTGGGGACCATTTCAGAAAGTGATTGGCAGAATTGGCCTATAGGTCCAGGGGGGCGATAAATTAGGATGCCCGATAGGGAGAGTGTAGGCGTAAATCCTATTGTGAAATGGAGGTTCTCACAACGAAGTAAGGGGCTCCCAAGAGATCGACAAGTGAGGTGGCTTTTCAAGATGATGGCGATGCCACCACCTTTGCCAGTTGCCCTATCCAGCCTCTGTATTATGTAATCAGGGGGGAGGGCCTGGACGATGTCAGGCTCTGAAACCGCGTTCAGCCAGGTATCAGTGAGGAATAAAACATCAGGACCTTCATCCATAAGCAAAATAGACAAATCTGCTGAATGTTTAGGCAAAGATCTGCAATTTAATAAGAGCAATTTAAAAACTTTGTCAGGCTATGCTGCAGCGCGGGCGGTGGGGGACCAGGATCTAAATGAACAGTGCGCGCAGTTGGTGTCTAGACTACTGGGGGCAATGGAATGAAGGCAGTTTGGTCCTGGAGGTGAGTTCAACTGTCTGAGCAGCTCCGCGCTATAACAGTACTTGTCTGGAGTGAAAAGGGCAGGGGTTATGGCCTCTGGCCCCGTCCGGACGTGGACGGGCGCAGACGGGCTTGCCTTAGGCACGCCTTTGGCGCGCCCGCTGGGCGCGTCCGCTGTGCGGTCGCGTCATCAGGCTCTTAAGAAGCCCGTGCAGGTCCAGCGACTAGAGCGCTGACCTGATTAATGGCGGCTCAAAATGCAATGTGCAAATGAAAACGGCAGATTAAAAGCAGCTAAGGTGCATTTAAAAATGAATTCCCACACTGATTCCCCCAACAATAGATTCACCAATTTAAAAGCAACTGTAATGCATTAAAATGAATTCCCAGGTGCGATGTGCAAATGAAGCGGCAGTTTAAAGCAACTAAAATGTAATTAAAAGTGAATTCCCACACCGATTCCCCCAACAATAAATTCAATTCAATCGGATTCACTTTTTGAGCAGCGTAATAAAGAGGATTATTAGGAGAGCAAAGATGAGGTAGCAGCGCTACCCTCGTGCCTAACGTGACTCGTGGCAGCTTCTGTTAACGCTGCGTGTTCGCGTCATCGGGCTCTTAAGAAGCCCATGCAGGTCCAGCGACTAGAGTGCTGCCCTGATTAATGGCGGCTCAAAGTGCAATGTGCAAACGAAAATGGCAGATTAAAAGCAGCTAAGGAAACAGAAACGGAAACAGAAACTCATGTACTTCTGAATTAGTGTATGATTTTATAACAAATTTGGTGAAAACTATGTACTCAAAAATTGAGAACAGGACATATATATGCACACACAGATATATGATGTGTATTTACACTTATTGACACATAACGTGAAGTGAAAACAAAGAAATCTATTTACATATCACAACACAATATATACATAACAAGTGAACATATATTCAAGACAAACATTTAGACACAGTGTGAGAAAAATGAAAATCTGATTCAACCCGACTTGTAATCGATCTGGTTATTCTCGATTGTTATGGGTGATCAATAACACTTGAAAGTATGCGTTGACGTTTCGACCCCAGATATTATTGCGATAATTTGATCGTCTAAGGGGGGGTCTTCTTCAGGACTATAGGTAGAGTCTGTGTGTGGCCTTAAAATAAGATTCCACCTGGATATCACAATATAGGTACTGTCAGCACGGCAGCTTGAACAGAATATATATGGTTGATCTGAATCACAAAACAGCTCTCCTTATCTGCTGGTTGTATTAAAGTTCAGTGGCACAGCGTGCCAGCAACTCTCTGGCGTCTGGCACTCGGGGTCGTCTGTGATTATTCAATACTTTTCAATCAGGCAATGATTGCCGGGGCCGCTCGCCTCCTGTCAAAACGTCTGTGACGGACTCCAGGCTAATTAATGCCTCCGAGTTCTCTCTGCCATCGTGTGTCAGGAAATTAATCTCAGGAAGCTGCCTGCAGCTTGTGCGGCAGTAGTTACCTCGGTGACTGTGGAGGAGCAACCTAACCCAGCAGGAGCAAACGGCACCTGTGGATTCTCAAGGAATGCATTCATCAGAATTGGAAGACGCTGGGGACAACGCAGAGCATGGGACTTTAGGGGGTCCAGCATAGCATCTAGGTCCAGTGGCGTATCCGATGGAAACGTTAGACAGAGATCCAACGTGCATTCTTCTCCGCAGAACAGGCATCGAAGAACAGGTAAGATGCAGTCCACCCAGACTGGTCTAAATGATAGAAACCAAGAGCCGTTCAGTTCTCTTAGGCAAGGTATGCCCAGAAGCTGCACCATGCGTTCACAATATTTCCGTTCCATGAGCATGTTCGCCATTTCCTCGGAAATGGGGTCGTCCATTGCATAGCAGTAATATTACAATCAGGACTCCTGCAATTAGGAACAGGATAAGCGGGAGACCTCCAAAGACACTTCCCAATACGGAGTGTATAACATTTTGGATTCCTCTGAGGACTGTCTGAAAGGTGCTTAATAGTCCTGACCCTATGGTCTTAAATAGGTGTACAATACCGCTCGTATCAGACATGTTAAAGATACGACCCACCATTTCTGCGAAATGAAAGGGGCAGTTTGTACGTATAAGCGCTTGTATCTCAGTCGAGGTCCTTGCAACTTAAAGTTCAAAGATTTCTCGAGTGGAGGTTAAGGGCACGGGTTGCTGTAAAAGCATGGCTTTCAGTCTGCTCAAAGTATCAAATTGTACAAAGGAAACATTCAATGAAGGCCATAACGGCGCCTCCCTGACTGTGTTCAGTGGTGGAAACAATACTTGCATACAGCAAGTAACCCTGGAGTTAACTGTGACCAGATAGGCGACGCCCGGAAGCATCCCACAGCAAGCTTGATCATTTAGCATTAAGTAACTCCCATTCGAGAGCAGCTGGAAAACCGGCGTGATCATGGACGCTGGGTCCCTGACATGTGACAAGATAAGTTCGCTACCGAACCACTACATGCTCCATGTAGAGAAATATCCTGACACATGAGAGAACTGCTTAAAGCGTTCTTGCAGTTTGTACCACTCAGATACACTTCTCGATCCCCATTCCGGCATCGATATCTATATGGTAACTCCCAAGTTTCCTTGATGTATCCCTTACCCATTTTTTCATATTTGCCTGCCTGCTTTTGCTCAAGGCAATATTGAAACTGAAACGTAGTGACCGGCAGAGTGATCTGGCCATGAATTAGCCATTCTGTTGATGGTGATTCGGCTACAGTGAATGGTAACCTTTCCAGTTTCTCAATACGCAGGATTGTATATTTGGCTCCCCTTTGTGCCATTTCTGTCTGTTTATCTGTTAGATTGTATTCTGAAAACAGAGATGTGGTGTTTATAAAACGCCAGGGCACATAGCCTGCACGCAAAGATTGCAGCGTCCAGCTTAACATCATAATAGAACGTAGCTGTGATTGCCCGTGTTGTAACAAGGCCAGATCTTGTTCTAATATGTCGATTGCCGAAGACACAATGTTGCATAAGGATTAAATCCTGGAGGTCAAAGTTGTTAACTCATTATCCACTACAGCTAATGCCTTCTCTAAGTTAATACGGTCTATTTCCCGTATCCTTTCTGCGGCCTCCTGTTGGGATATTTTCCAGTTTTCATTATAATAGGCATAAATGCCAGCATATATGAAAGGTTTCTGATGTGTTTTCCTTGGGCCTGACAAGAAATCCCTAAGGTCTACATCAGATGTGAGTAAGGTCAAGTTATGTTTTACTTCTGTGAGTGTTGAGGTCTCTAGCCAATCAAGGCACAACTTCCCAACACTATAGGATGTCACTACCCCTGGTGTTGTCTCTGTACATAGCTTGTATCTGGCCTATGGATACTAAACCCTTCGGTTGTATTCATAAATCTCTGTTGACAGGTGTTTGTGTCAATGGGCCAAATCAGCCATTTCGTCCAATCAGGATCTGATCTGTTGTACTGGAGAATGTCATCTAATCCTACCCCTTGTGTAGTTGAATTCTGCCCCCACCCAACTGTGATGGTGTAGGAAACCCGGGAAAGTTCAGTTCCTTTTTCTTGGCTAGTCCAAGACAGGATGTCTGGGCGAGTGGGCAGTGGGGGAAAATGGCGGCCGTCGGTTAGCGGCGTTCGGAGGCTCTCTCTCTGTTAAGGCTTGTTTCTGCAAAATGGTAAAAGATTGGATGTGCTTACCGGATTGAGCCAGCTCTTTTGTGTGACCTGATTTCGGATCCTCGATCTCTGATCTCCGACGCGGATCTCCGGCACGGGCTCTGCTCGGCTGCTGCGGCTCGACGGAGGTGCGGAGGACGGCGGTTGCCGGTCGGCTGTGGGCAGCGCCTTCAATTGCGGTTGGTTCGGTTAACGCCCTGATGTGGCCGACGTCGGGCATGGGCCGTGGGCGTTTGGGGCGGTCTCGGCTGGGGGTAGTGCGGGACTGCTTCTGCGGGTCTGCCCTGGACTGTTTTTGGGGGTCTGCTTTGCTCAGTGGGCAGTTGAGCGGCTTATTGGCATATAGTGATATAAAAATAAACGCTGACGCTGTTTGGAAAAATAAATGCAGAGAGCATTTGTTCGGTTTATTTACCGGTAGGGGTTTGCACTTCATTTGGTTTCCTTTGTCTGTGAGGACTTCCTTTAGAAAAGACTGGGGGAAGTTCCCGGCTGGATAATTTTTGACGCAGGAGTGCAGAGGTGGCGGTCGGAGGAGGAGGTGCGACGCGGGGAGGCCGCTGGTTAGAGGCGGCAGAAAAGATCGCATGCGGGAGACGCGCGGCTGCTGGAATAAGCTTGAGGAGCAACGGAAGTCAGTCGCCAGCTTCTATTTGTCCACATCGGGACCCTCAGCTTGAAACTGGGACAATAATTCCTGAAGAATCACAAAACATCAGTAAATGCAGATTAGTGTCTAAGGGTCAAGGGAGAGTTCTGACTGACCGAAAGGAAAAAGGACCAGATGGATGGCCTCTACTGATGACCTCGGTAAGGAGGAAGGGACGAGACTGGGGGCCTAAATTGAAAGTTGAGCGAGGGAGTCCGGGGGAGGGAAAGCAAGAGGAGAGGCAAGTGGAGGGCACAAGCGCAGGCTCTAATAGACCAAACAGATATACCCTTAGAAGTAGGGATATTTGGGGGGGAAGCCTTCCCTCCCACGAGTTAGATAACAGAGGCTCAGCGCCTAAAATACAAGCACAAATTAAAACTTCTAAAGTCACTGAAAGTCTAGGTACAGCCTGCGATACGAAAGGGGACGATGGACGGAGCGCTGGAGCAAATCAAACACTCACCCCCAGTCAACTGATCTGGGTTTAATCCATCATCATTCTTTAGCTCACTCCACCACCCCAGTTCAGACATGGCCATATACAAATCAGTCTGACCCTGTGCCTCATGGGAACAGTCCAGCCCGAACTGCCAAGCCATGTCTTCCCTGGACCAGAAACAAGCATCCTGGGACCGGTTTCTGGCTAATCAGCTGTCATCAGCCAGGCTAGCTTGAATCCAGTGGCAAAGTGAGCAAGGGACCCACGTCTGGGCATACCCTGCCAACTTAGGGCGAACAAAGCGATACCAAAGGGGACGATGGACGGAGCACTGGAGCAAATCAAACACTCACCCCCAGTCAACTGATCTGGGTTTAATCCATCATCATTCTTTAGCTCACTCCACCACCCCAGTTCAGACATGGCCATATGCAAATCAGTCTGACCCTGTGCCTCATGGGAACAGTCCAGCCCGAACTGCCAAGCCATGTCTTCCCTGGACCAGAAACAAGCATCCTGGGACCGGTTTCTGGCTAATCAGCCGTCATCAGCCAGGCTAGCTTGAATCCAGTGGCAAAGTGAGCAAGGGACCCACGTCTGGGCATACCCTGCCAACTTAGGGCGAACAAAGCAATACCAAAGGGGACGATGGACGGAGCACTGGAGCAAATCAAACACTCACCCCCAGTCAACTGATCTGGGTTTAATCCATCATCATTCTTTAGCTCACTCCACCACCCCAGTTCAGACATGGCCATATGCAAATCAGTCTGACCCTGTGCCTCATGGGAACAGTCCAGCCCGAACTGCCAAGCCATGTCTTCCCTGGACCAGAAACAAGCATCCTGGGACCGGTTTCTGGCTAATCAGCCGTCATCAGCCAGGCTAGCTTGAATCCAGTGGCAAAGTGAGCAAGGGACCCACGTCTGGGCATACCCTGCCAACTTAGGGCGAACAAAGCGATACTCAAAGGGGACGATGGATGGAGCGCTGGAGCAAATCAAACACTCACCCCCAGTCAACTGATCTGGGTTTAATCCATCATCATTCTTTAGCTCACTCCACCACCCCAGTTCAGACATGGCCATATGCAAATCAGTCTGACCCTGTGCCTCATGGGAACAGTCCAGCCCGAACTGCCAAGCCATGTCTTCCCTGGACCAGAAACAAGCATCCTGGGACCGGTTTCTGGCTAATCAGCCATCATCAGCCAGGCTAGCTTGAATCCAGTGGCAAAGTGAGCAAGGGACCCACGTCTGGGCATACCCTGCCAACTTAGGGCGAACAAAGCGATACCAAAGGGGACGATGGACGGAGCACTGGAGCAAATCAAACACTCACCCCCAGTCAACTGATCTGGGTTTAATCCATCATCATTCTTTAGCTCACTCCACCACCCCAGTTCAGACATGGCCATATGCAAATCAGTCTGACCCTGTGCCTCATGGGAACAGTCCAGCCCGAACTGCCAAGCCATGTCTTCCCTGGACCAGAAACAAGCATCCTGGGACCGGTTTCTGGCTAATCAGCCGTCATCAGCCAGGCTAGCTTGAATCCAGTGGCAAAGTGAGCAAGGGACCCACGTCTGGGCATACCCTGCCAACTTAGGGCGAACAAAGCGATACCAAAGGGGACGATGGACGGAGCGCTGGAGCAAATCAAACACTCACCCCCAGTCAACTGATCTGGGTTTAATCCATCATCATTCTTTAGCTCACTCCACCACCCCGGTTCAGACATGGCCATATGCAAATCAGTCTTACCCTGTGCCTCATGGGAACAGTCCAGCCCGAACTGCCAAGCCATGTCTTCCCTGGACCAGAAACAAGCATCCTGGGACCGGTTTCTGGCTAATCAGCCGTCATCTGCTAGGCTAGCTTGAATCCAGTGGCAAAGTGAGCAAGGGACCCACGTCTGGGCATACCCTGCCAACTTAGGGCGAACAAAGCGATACCAAAGGGGACGATGGATGGAGCGCTGGAGCAAATCAAACACTCACCCCCAGTCAACTGATCTGGGTTTAATCCATCATCATTCTTTAGCTCACTCCACCACCCCAGTTCAGACATGGCCATATGCAAATCAGTCTGACCCTGTGCCTCATGGGAACAGTCCAGCCCGAACTGCCAAGCCATGTCTTCCCTGGACCAGAAACAAGCATCCTGGGACCGGTTTCTGGCTAATCAGCCATCATCAGCCAGGCTAGCTTGAATCCAGTGGCAAAGTGAGCAAGGGACCCACGTCTGGGCATACCCTGCCAATTTAGGGCGAACAAAGCGATACCAAAGGGGACGATGGACGGAGCGCTGGAGCAAATCAAACACTCACCCCCAGTCAACTGATCTGGGTTTAATCCATCATCATTCTTTAGCTCACTCCACCACCCCAGATCAGACATGGCCATATGCAAATCAGTCTGACCCTGTGCCTCATGGGAACAGTCCAGCCCGAACTGCCAAGCCATGTCTTCCCTGGACCAGAAACAAGCATCCTGGGACCGGTTTCTGGCTAATCAGCCGTCATCAGCCAGGCTAGCTTGAATCCAGTGGCAAAGTGAGCAAGGGACCCACGTCTGGGCATACCCTGCCAACTTAGGGCGAACAAAGCGATACCAAAGGGGACGATGGACGGAGCGCTGGAGCAAATCAAACACTCACCCCCAGTCAACTGATCTGCCAGAAACCGGTCCTAGGATGCTTGTTTCCGGTCCAGGGAAGACATGGCTTGGCAGTTCGGGCTGGACTGTTCCCATGAGGCACAGGGTCAGACTGATTTGCATATGGCCATGTCTGAACTGGGGTGGTGGAGTGAGCTAAAGAATGATGATGGATTAAACCCAGATCAGTTGACTGGGGGTGAGTGTTTGATTGGCTCAAACGTTCCGTCCATCATCCCCTTTGTATCGCTTTGGTCGCCCTAAGTTGGCGGGGGTATGCCCAGACGTGGGTCCCTTGCTCACTTTGCCACTGGATTCAAGCAAGCCTGGCTGATGACGGCTGAAATGCCAGAAACCGGTCCTAGGATGCTTGTTTCCGGTCCAGGGAAGACATGGCTTGGCAGTTCGGGCTGGACTGTTCCCATGAGGCACAGGGTCAGACTGATTTGCATATGGCCATGTCTGAACTGGGGTGGTGGAGTGAGCTAAAGAATGATGATGGATTAAACCCAGATCAGTTGACTGGGGGTGAGTGTTTGATTGGCTCAAACGTTCCGTCCATCATCCCCTTTGTATCGCTTTGCTCGCCCTAAGTTGGCGGGGGTATGCCCAGACGTGGGTCCCTTGCTCACTTTGCCACTGGATTCAAGCAAGCCTGGCTGATGACGGCTGAAATGCCAGAAACCGGTCCTAGGATGCTTGTTTCCGGTCCAGGGAAGACATGGCTTGGCAGTTCGGGCTGGACTGTTCCCATGAGGCACAGGGTCAGACTGATTTGCATATGGCCATGTCTGAACTGGGGTGGTGGAGTGAGCTAAAGAATGATGATGGATTAAACCCAGATCAGTTGACTGGGGGTGAGTGTTTGATTGGCTCAAACGTTCCGTCCATCATCCCCTTTTGTATCGCTTGGTCGCCCTAAGTTGGCGGGGGTATGCCCAGACGTGGGTCCCTTGCTCACTTTGCCACTGGATTCAAGCAAGCCTGGCTGATGACGGCTGAAATGCCAGAAACCGGTCCTAGGATGCTTGTTTCCGGTCCAGGGAAGACATGGCTTGGCAGTTCGGGCTGGACTGTTCCCATGAGGCACAGGGTCAGACTGATTTGCATATGGCCATGTCTGAACTGGGGTGGTGGAGTGAGCTAAAGAATGATGATGGATTAAACCCAGATCAGTTGACTGGGGGTGAGTGTTTGATTGGCTCAAACGTTCCGTCCATCATCCCCTTTGTATCGCTTAGGTACAGCCTGCAACACAAAGCCTGCACTTGGAAAGACCCCCCTCTGCAAAAGGCGAAAAAAACACCTCAAATCAAATATAAGTAGTTCCCGTGTTACACCCTCTCTTAGATCATATATTCAGGAAACTTCACCTATCTTTAACAAACTAATGGAGCCAATAGGTCTAGAAAATAGATTTGAACTTCTAGCCCGATCAACTGATGAAGGGGCAAGTGCCAGTATCCCCTCACCCCCTTCACCTTCTTCACCCTCTTCACCCCCTAGGTCTAAAATAGAGAATAGGGCTACCCAGCCTAGTGGAATAGAGACTCAGGTGGAAGGCCAGATTATGGAGCTACTAAACCCCCCCATCGAAGCGATAATATGGTAGCAGAAGAGCTAGGCCTTAAAAGAACTTTAATATCAGTAAGTTCTACAGGAGATCATTCCAACACAGAGGGCCTATTAACGACCCTACTAACAGAAATAAGAGACAATCAACTAAAAATACAAACGGCTTGTGAATCTCTAGAGGCTAAGTTGATTGATATATCCGGAAGAGTAGGGGTGGTGGAGTTAGCCGTAGAGGAACTTACAAAGCAAGTAGAAGAAAATATAAAGGAAATTCAAGTAATAAAAAGGGGAGATAAAACCTTACTGGAAAAGATGGAAAGCTTGGAGAACAACGCAAGGAGAAATAATATCAGGTTCCTGAATATACCGGAGGATGTGGAGGACGGAGATATTAGAACTTTTATAATTAACCTTCTTATAGAACTGCATCCTGAAATTGAGAAACAACTTCTTGAAGAGGACATTCAAAGAGTACATCGGGATCCATTTTTAAAAAGACCTGGAAAAAAAATCCTAGGAGGATTCTAGTGAACTTCAAAACGTATGTACTCAAGGAAAAGATCTTAGCAGCAGGATTAAAAGCAGGGATATATAAGAGAGCAGAGTGGTCGTTCCGCATCAGATCAGACATTTCTCACATCACCCAAGACAAACAATGGGAGTTGGGGAAATCGATGCAGGAATTAAGAAATTTGGGGGCCACAGCAAATCTACGCTTCCCTGCCTCCCTCAAGGTAATGTGGAACAACAAAATGTTCAACTTTAAAGATCCGGAAGATGCAAATGATCTGATAAAACAAATAAAGTGCACATCCAAATGAAAATTTTATTGCCTGACCAGAGAGAGAGCCTAAAAATTAGAGGTTTCTAATTTTACCTCTAGTAGTAGAAAGGGAGGGTTCCCCAAGGGAGGGGGTGGGTCACATACAAAAGAGAAAATATAAAAATTTCACACATAGGGTGGGGGAGCATATGGGAGAAAAAAAAAAAAAAATGTCCTCATTTATTGATTTAAGGCAAAAGGTAGATCATAGGTCCCGATGTTTTTTTTTCATAAAAAATAGCTGATAGTGAATTTAATGTGCCCAGGGCCGTCTCTTACTAATAATGGAAAATCAAACAAAATAAGAACCATGTCATGGAATGTTAATGGGTTAAGGGTCCCCTCAAGAAGAAAAAGAATATTAGAGTACTTAAGACTGTCTGAGTGTAATGTAATCATGGTTCAGGAATCACATTTACTCAAAGAGGAGTGGGAAGTAGTTTTAAAACAACAAAAGTGGATTGAGCACTGCATTTGCACAACACAATCATGTATAGTAAAAGGGGTCGCCATTTTAATCAAAAAATCTGCCCATGTCATCCTAGGGGAGTGTATGGTGGACCCGCAGGGAAGGTGGGTAACCGCCAGAACCAAGATGTGTGGCACATGGATAACCTTTATTAGTTATTATGGGCCAAATCAGGACGATCCGGCCACTCTATACACTATACTCTTCCATTTATCGAAAATAAATGATCGAGTTATACTAGGGGGGGATTTTAACCTAGTCCTTGATCCAAGTCAAGACTCTACCTCAACTAGAGTAGGAGTTAACACTCAGAAAATGAGAAGTGCCCTGAGACAATTAATGTCTGATATAGGGCTTGTGGATATCTGGAGAGAGAGGGCCCAAAAGTCTAAGACTTCAGGGGGAAGGTTCACCTTTTATAACAAAAAGTGTGGACACAGCTCTAGAATTGACTTCTTTTTAGTAGATATTGCCACAAGTAAAAACGTTACCTTCATTAGTCATGTCCCGGAACATATGTCCGACCACTCGGCAGTTGTGTTGGAACAGGTATTGGAGGTAAGCTCTCCCCCCCGAAGATGTACCATCAATCGAGCATTATTACAAGAAAGGGAAGTAATTGATAAACTGAAGGAGGAAACAAAGGTTTTTTTTTAATTTAACAATAACTCAGCCTCCTCTCAAGTAATTTGGGATACGTATAAAGCCTACCTTCGAGGCATTTTAACAGCTATATCGTTTTCCCACTCTAAGAAGATTAAAGAGGAGACTAAAAATTTAGAAGCAGATGTACAGTTTTCTCAGGAACACCTAGAACAAGATCAGGAGAATCCTGATATTCTTAGAGAATTAAATTCTGCGAAACAAAAACTGGCTGACTTTTTAGAAATTCAAATTAAAAAAAATGGGATGCCAGTAGACTAGCACATCATGATTATGGAGAGGGTTGCAGCAAACATCTGGCGTGGAAAACTAAGGTGGACCAGACCAGAAACTGGATTAGAGATCTTCGTTGTTTAAGTTCGGGTAACATCATCTCAGAAGACTCTAAAATAGAGGAGGCTGTTGTCCAATTTTTTCAGAACTTATATACTGATGAGTCATCACTCGAGGAAGATAGAACGGAGGAATTCCTGTCAGATGTAGCTCTCCCTATACTCCATAGAGATGAAAAAGATAAACTAAACATCCTTATTTCAAGAGAAGAGATTCTCCAAGCGATTAACTCCCTAAAAAGGGGAAATCGGCTGGCCCTGATTCAATACCCAATGAGTTATATATTATCCTAAAAGAAGAACTTGCTCCTTTCCTCCTTCAGTTGTTTAATTCTTGTTTTTTTGAAGGTCAGAGCCCCCAAAGTCGTGGGAAGAGGCCATAATAACAATCATATTAAAACCAGATAAAAATCCTAGATTATGTGAGTCTTATAGACCGATTTCACTTCTTAATTGTGACCATAAGATTTATACTAAGATCATTACTAAATGCCTAGATAAAGTTATTGGCAGTTTAATACATTCACAAAAGAAAGGGTTCATGCAAGGGAGCCAACTTAGCGAACTGACCCATGACTTAATTGCGGCGATAGATATGGGCCAGACTTATAAAATCCCTTTGGCAGCTATGAAATTCGATGCTGCCAAAGCTTTTGATCGGGTCAAATGGTCTTTTCTGTTTAAAGTAATCCAACGGTTTGATCTAGGCGAAAAGTTTTTGACAGCAATCAAAGCCATTTATAAAAATCCCACGGCTAAAATCTTGATTAATGGGAAATTATCTAGGTCAATACAAATAGGAAGGGGTACTAGACAGGGGTGTCCCCTGTCCCCTTTACTTTTTAACATCTATATTGAACCCCTAGCGTGCATATTGAGAACCTGTCAGAACATCATCCCCTTCACCTGTAATGGATGGGAGAAAAAAATAGGACTCTATGCAGATGACCTTATAATTTACACCAGTAATATAGAAAGATCACTTCCAGAGATCTGGGCCAAAATAGATAGTTTTGGCAAGGTTTCTGGGTATAGCATTAACCAACAAAAAACTTACTTACATAAAGAAGGAGATTAGATATCTAGGCATACAAATAGTCCAAAACATCGACAAAATAGCGCTGGTAAACTTCGAAAAAGTTACAAATAAAGTTACCACACAATTACAATCATGGGGGGACTTTCACTTTCATTATTAGGCAAATCTAATTTACTGAAAATGTCAATTCTACCAAAGTACACGTTCTTATTTAATTCCATTCCCCTAGACTTTCCAAGAAAATGGTTTAAAAGGTGCAGGGGCTTTTTCAAGTTTCATCTGGTGAAATAAAAACCCTAGAATTTCTTTAAGGAAACTTAGAAAGAAAAAAGCTTATGGAGGTATAGCAACCCCTGACCTCTTCTTATACTTTTGCGCTTTTCATCTAAAAAAATTTCGACAACTATTATTGGAAAGCACATTTTTTTCTCCACTCTTCAAAGCCCTTACATCTGAGCTCTCTCCACAAGCAGGGTGTTTTATGTTAAAATTTGGCCATCCAAAATATTTTAAGAGGGTTAAATTAAACGTACTGATTGCAGCCATGAAGCTTTTCGCTCAGGTCAGGTGTCTGCTTAAGATACCTTACTATAACGAAGTAGCACCAGTCTGGGATTCCCCGGGAACGCCTTTGTGTCTGGAAGATGCCCTTTCAACCCCCCTTCGCGAGTGCGGTATTACTACTTGGGGGCAGTTGATTGCTGAAGCGGAATTGATTTCCTGGCCCCATTTTTTGGCGGTTTGTGCGAATTCAGTATCTAAGTTTAAATACTATCAACTGAGCAGTTGGGCAAGATCTGTAGGTAAAGACCTAAAAGGGAACTCGGGACTGGCTTTGAACATCTGCTCTTACAAAACAAAGCCCAAAGAAGTATCAGAGTGGTACTGGCTATTAGTCCAAGAGGGAGAAGATATGCAGGCCTCATTCAATGAAATTTGGAAGAAGGACCTGCCGGATGAAGACCTTGAAAAAATCGGGCAAGTAACCGTGTCTTTTTTATGGTCTTATGTAAATGCTGCACCTTTAAAAAAAAATCACCTCTTTACAGTACACAAAGCCTTCTGGACACCTCAGAAGTTATCGAAAATAGGAAGACAAGAAATCAAAAAGTGCCCGAAATGTGGAGAGGATAAAGCAAATGAGGTGCACATGTTCTGGAGATGCCCGGTAATAAACCCTTTTGGCAGAAAATAGGTAAGACCATCTCAAATGTTATGGGGTTTGATATAACATTAACAACTACCGCTATAATATTTGGGATTTTACCAACGGTTCTAGAGGGTGGTTTCTTAACAAAAAACATAGAGCACTGTTTTTCACCATGATTTTGTTGGCTCGAAGAGAACTGTGTATTAAATGGATTTTAGCCTGCCCCCTACAGAAGATGAGTGGATACATTCCATTCAGAGGGTATCAAACTTAGATCAATCCAGTATTAAACCAAAAAAAACAAATTTTGGGAAATCTGGGATAATTGGGTGGAGAGGAGCTCCGATGGTTAGAATTAAATATTGGGATATAGAACTAAGAAGAATGAATTGTTTCATATATGGTTTTAATTTGGAACACATGGTGGTGCAGGGGTATAGTTTTATTTTTATGTTGCTGGGTCCTATGATTAAATAAATATGCTATAATCAGTCCCCAATGGTTTGGGGATATAAATGGAATATTTCCATATAAGGAATCAAGATCGGGAATTGACCCACTGTGATAAAGCCGTAAGGGTTTTGTTTTTCCGGAGATCTAAAGCATCCTATCTCTCCGTGTGGCATGACCGGAAACCCCCATAAACATCAGGCTATCCATGCTGGGTGGAAGATTTCCATTCTTGAATTCAAGCATATTGAAAATAAATGAGGACAAAAAAAAAAAAAAAAGACAGGATGTCTGCTGCACAGTGTCATTTAGAAATATCATCTGCTGTGGAATGAGGCATGTCTAAAAAGCTCTTCTGTTCCCTGGTCTTGCCAGTCCCCAAACCCCAGATTGATTTTAAATCTATAGTGTCCTTCCATAGGTCGAAACCCTGTGTAGACAACTGGGCCATAAGGAAGCAGAGTAAATCTGTTTGGTGTTAGTTAACATAATTTTCTGTGCTGATGTTTTTGCCACTTTGTAATAAAATGACTTCGGGTCAGATGTATTAAACCCTGAAAAGTATGTGAATTTCTGTGCAAAAGTTTGCAAACTACCTTTTGGAGGTGTTGGGCAGTGTTCCCACTGGTGGTATTCAAATGCATTTCTAGGTGTTATAGATTTGTGCAAGAAATGATGAACATAATGTTGGTAACAGTACAATGTATCATAGTCTGAAGTACCTTCTAACATTTCATTGTTCAGAAATGCTGCAGTTTTTTCTAAATCAGACATTAAATTATTCACAGTTTCAGTGTCCCAATCATCAGAAAATGTACTGGAGGTAATGATGTCACTTAAAGAAATTTTAAATACATGTTTAAGCTTTAAAAGTTCAGTCGGACTGAATATATCATAATCAATCTTGTCCCATACTATACCGTCCGGTATAGGAACTGCTGTAATGTTCACTGAAGACAAGTCTCTTGGTTCACGATGTGAAGACTGGTGAGGTTTTAAAATCAAATTGACTCTTTGGGCTGTAGAGCTCTGCTGGAGGTATCATCCATTAATAAGCATACTAAAAGTTATTATCAAACCTAGCCAGAAAAGAAAAAATTTAATCCCAGTGATATACCATAGTTCAATCCAAGGTGACACCAGGTAAGTCTTTCTAAAAAAAGTTCAAAAAGTCAATGAGTTTCTGTTTGAGTGATTTTTTGGCTGGCGTCGTTTCCGGCTCGCTCGGATCCAGTGAAAACGTATCAAAGTTCATGAAATAGCCAGAAGCAGTTCGATCAATTGTTGGAATTGCATCGGGATTTGTTGAAATTGAATTTTGCTCTTGACGAGGCATGTTGACGTAGATGTCTGTAGTCAGTCTGATTGCAACTTGGTTGTTTAGTTGATTTTCGTCTTGAAGTCAAACTTCTTGTTGAAGTGGAACGAGTTCCATAGCATTCTTGCTTAGTCCTTCATTCCGTACAGGTGGCTCTTCAAACGTGATGAGTCTTTCTGTTTGGACTTCTTGGATTGTAGCGAGAAGAGGGTGTCTGCTACTGTGGAGTCCACGAGGCCTACTGTTTAGTATCGCCCACATAGTGTGGTTTGATTAAGTCGATTGAGACAAATCTTTTCTCCTTTTTCCCTGCAAGAGGTGGCAGAAGTAAAGTTCTTGTGCCTTGGATTGCTAGGACCGGCACAGGCTTTCTGTAGGATGGCCCAAATTCTTTCTTGTCTGCAATCTTTTCTCTGACCAGATCCCTGACTTTTGGGATCTAGACAGGTCTTGCCGTTATTGCCTTGACTTCCTCAGTGGCGGTCTGTTTTAAGTGGACGTTGCTTTGTTGTGTCCTGGATTCATTTAGATCCTGTAAAGCAGCCAAACGATCATGGATATCAAATGGTTTTTCATCCGCCACTGTGCCTTCACAATCAAGATCAGGTACCCACATTCTTGTCCAAAATAGGACCTCGTAAGGAGTGACACCCCCTAGAGAGCTTCTTGGCTGATTGTTTATTGCTTGTTGGACCCCATAAAGGTGATCGACCCATTTCCCACCTTTGCCTAATACCCTAGCTGTTGAAGATTGCTTTAAGTCCCGGTTTTTCCTCTCCACAACCGAATTTCCCTCAGGATGGTATGGAGAGGAGTACCGCAATGCTACGCCCATTCCTTCCATGGCCTCTTTGTAAGCCCGAGAGCTAAATGCCGGGCCACGGTCAGAATCTAACATGCCAACTGCGTATGTGCCGATAAAGACTCGCAAATCTTTTTTAACAGTTTGAGCGTCAGCCGAGCGCTGAGGCCAAACCCATAAGAATCTAGAGCAGGAATCCACTGCAACCATGATATATTTCTTGGCCCCATCCGATTGTAGGGGTCCGCAGTGGTCCAAATACACACATGCGAGTGGTTTGTCTGATTTAAGCAATGGTGTCTGTGCTGGGCGTATTACGGTGGAGCCCTTCATCTGCTGGCAGATGTCGCACTTTAAGACTAAGGGGCCGATTCTGATCTCGGGCGGATCGCCACGAACGGGATTCGGCCGGGAGAAATACGAGCCGTGCACGTTTTCTCTGACCGACTCGTACAGCTGTCCGAACGAGCTACTACGATGCGAGCGTGCGCGTTGTTTCCGACCGACTCATTACCGGATCCCAACCGCACCGACCGACTCGTACGGACACGACTCGCACCACGCAATGGAGACGTTCCCCGACCGAGCCAGTACGATGCGCGCTTCGTACAGCCCGACCGACTCGTACCGTCCGGCTCAGGAAAACTGTCGGAGCCGTACTTCGGGGGTCCGTGTCGGACCCCCCTTCACCCGTAGCCGCGCAAGTCACACACAGGGGGGACCCAAGGGTCCCCCCTACACATGCATGTACGGTGCAGGTTGCACTGACGCGCACCCACTGTAGGGGGCGCCCTTGTCCAAGTCGTACCCATTGAGTCATTGGGAGCCCATGTACGCGTTGTACGACCGGCTCCCATTGACTTCAATGGGAATCCGACCGAATCGAGTCCGGCAGCATGCGGCCGCATCGTACTCGCTCGGTCGGACTGCAGGACTCCGGCTCGGTCGGAAATCTCTCCGGATCCGGCTCGGACAGAGAGTTTTCCGACCCAGATCGGAATCGGCCCCATAGTCTTTGGTCTGCTTTGTTAACCCAGGCCAACAGTAGCGCTGTTTCAGTAAAGAAATAGTCGCTGTAACACCTTATGCGCAGAACCCAAACCCTCGTGTGCTGCTAGAATTAAGCCTTGCCTACGATCCATATTTGGTATTACTCTATCCCCCACTCCAGGAATCTGAGCATATGGAATGTTTTGTGCATCTAACTTGTATGAGTACTTGAGTGGAAATTTCTTTGGTACTGCTGTGCTGCCTTTGCTTGAAGCATTGACAGCTACCATAATCTCTCCGTCTATTCTCGTTTTTGAACGAGTAACTGCAGCTACGGCAACTGTGCGTACAGCCCCCTTTGCGGCTTCATCACACAATGAATTCCCTTCAACATGAACGCCCTCACGCTGATGACTCAGTGTATGTATCACGTGAGCCCTTGGTAGTTCGTTTCTCAACTCCACTACCTGTTCCCATAGCATTTTATGCTTAATTGTGCCACCTTTCGCATCTTTAAACCCGTTTTGTTCCCAATGATGTAAATATTCATTGTACGACTGTACACAGTAAAAGGAATCACACACAATTACTGTGGGGAATTCGTGTTCCGTATTTACCAGTGCCAGTATCAGTGCTTTTAATTCTGCCAACTGAGCCGTGCAGTCTCCTAGAGATTGCGTTTTAGTGCAACTTGGATGGAACTTTCCATCGCGCATGCAACCTTTAACTATTGCATACGCTGCGCTGTAAGCTTCCTTACTCCCTATGGCCGGTTGAGCAGATCCGTCAGTGTAAATAATGTATTCATACTGATCTAGAGGCAAAATCTCATTTGGAAGAGGATATTCTTGTTCGTATTGCAGAAATGCTTGTGTTTTTAAATTGGGATCAAATCTGTATTCAACATCCGTTGCAGTAAGAAAATTAGCCCACTGTATCCATCTGGGATGTAAGGCTTTCGCATTTGGAATGCTAGCTTTTATAACAGCTTCTAAAGCTGGTACTGGGGTCACGACAATTATGCGTTTACCCTGAGCCAGAGCTCTTTCTCTTGCTACAGCGGTCTGCACTGCTATCAGGATTTTTTCTGTTGAAGTGAAACGCATCTCTGCGTTTGTGTACAGGTGTGATTTGTATGCGATTGGTACCGTTTCGTCTTCATTGAAAGTTAAATAAGTGTACCCGCATTGACCCGCTATTACTCGGATCACTAAGCTGCGTACGTTTACGCGTGTCTGTAAATGTTTAGAAGCTATCATGTCTTCCTGTAGGGAACGTAGGATGTTTGTATGTTCCTGTGTCCATTGTCTGACTGAAAATCAGGTTTTATTAAGTCGTAGAAAGGTTTTACTCTTTCTGCGTAATCCAAAATGTATGTTTGACCAAAATGTAGGAATCCCAGAATTGATTGTAAATTCTTTATTGATTTTGGAGGTTGGAGCAGCGCACGCTTTTCTAAAAAGTTAGCTGCTAGGCTTTTTCCTTCACTTGACAACTCATACCCTAAAAATAGGACATTGAGGTGGGCAATTTTTGAAATAAATTTATAGCCCTCAGAGGCGAATCCCATAATAATGGTGCTCACCCTGGTCAAGTGCCTCGGTAAGTCATCGTCCGTCAGATAAATATCATCCACATAGGACAATGCTTCTTCATCCAAATTTTGGAGTAACTCTGTTACTCTTGCTGAAAATACCCCGGGGCTATTTTTATATCCTTGGGCTAGTCGACAAAATTGTCGCTGGGACCCTAACGCACTGAATGCGGTCAGATACCTGCTTTCAGGCGCTATATTTTGGCAGAAAAATCCATTTGAGATATCAAGTGTTGTTTTGTATTTTTTGCGCACAATGTTATTCATTAATGCGGCACTGTGTGCATTTTGAACTGCAAATGTCTTTGTGCAAGTGTTTAAATGTCTGTAATCTAAAACTAGACGATATGTGTTGTCAGGTTTTGCTACGGGGAACAAAGGATTGTTCATAGGTGAAGTGCAATTTTCTATCATCCCCTGGTATTCAAGTTGATCTAGGATCTCCTGACTTGTTTTTTAGCTTCCTGCTTTATTGGATATTGCCTTTGAGCATTTGGGGAAACTTTTAACGGGATCACATGGTGGGTTGAATCCTCATCCCAACCAATATGATTTTTGTACAATGCTGGAGCTAGGGCAACCGCCCACTCCTGCGCATATGCATGTTTTAAATGTATGGGAACGAGGTCGGAAAAGGCTGGAAAAATTATCGTTTCTCCCCTAGGGCACTCCATGACGAATGCTAGCGGCCAGTCTTGTTCTGCTAATAGAATGTCATAACCAGATGATAGATTTTTCCAAAAGAGACCTTTAATTTTTCTGGGTTTGTCCCCCTCCATCTGGAGTGTTATCTCATGTAACTTATGTGGGACACTTACCCGAGTATCAGGTGTTTCCACCGTGATATACTCACTCAACTCCGCTGTCACCAGAAATTCCTTCAGGTTCTGGTGAGCTATTGTTACTTCTGCCGCGCTGTCTCGCATCGTCAGAGCCCATTCCCCGTTCAGAAGCTGTGTCCTCAGAATTCTGGGCATGTCTGATCTTGAGACCTGCTACCTTCTTCTTTTTGAACTGAGGTTTTTGTTTTCGTTTATCTTCTTTTTTAGGTGCGTAGTCCGCAGCGCGTTGCGTGTCTCTGGACTTTGTACGCTCCTCTGACCGTCCTTCCCTCTCGGAGTTTTTGATGAACCCTGAAAGGAACGAGAGGAACGAGTATCAGTATCCTGATACCTGTCAGGTTTTTTAATATTATCCCTATTCCTGAGGTTATACCTCCTTTCAGAGGGCTCCTGTTGAGGAGACCTACCTCTGGATTGAGATCTGCTGTCTTTAGACTTTTGTTGTTTTTTATTTTCCCACTTCTTTTTGAAGAAGTAGATGTCTGCTTTGTAGTGTCCTTTTCAGGACTGCCCACTAGTTGTGGTTTTAATGCCTTCCCACCTAGACTGTCTCTGCCTAGTTCTGCATATGCAGTTTCAATTATTCTGGGTAGTTCGTGTCGTTGATCTACTGGACTGAACTCCCTTAGGCGTTGGCGGATCGCCACAGAAGCTGCTTCCCCCTTATTGTTAGCTAGTATTATGGCTGATACCTGATCAAAGTTGTTTAGTAACTTCATCCCTAAGTTTAGGGCAGGCTCTGCTCCGTACTCATTTTGTATCTATCTCAATACGTCAGGTACTACTGCTAATAACGGGATACCATGAGTTCTGGTATATATGGTAGCAAAGACTGAACCCCAAGAGGTGCAGTCCTCTACTTGTGGTGTGATCCCCAATGGCAAGCAGATTCTTAGAATTCTGTGTTTTTCATAGGTGGTAGTATTCGGGAATACTGCCTCAAGCTGTTATTTTCTGAGCTATCCAGAATGGTATTTGTTCGCGTTTTGTGGGCATTTTGCCCATTACAGCGTGTAATGTTTGAGGAGTGATTTTATTTCCTGTACCCTGAGCTGGAGTACTAGTTGCTGCACCTGGTGCAGGTTAGATTGTTAAAGTCCTCATGACAAACTGTGTCAGGTTTCTGTAGATTTTAATTAAATCTCTGTGTTGTATGAGTAATTCTGGCTGTGGCATTGTTCCAATGTCAGGGTGCGGTGTGTAAGCAGCTAGTATTGTCCATGTGGCCCCGTCTCCTCCGAGCAGGCCTAATCTTACTCTTCCTCGTACGTGGGGTAGGGCGCCATTAAACCAGTAATGATGTTCCTGGTAAGTGAGTGGAATCTCTAGGTCCTCAAACGGGGCATATTCCTGTGGTGCATCTCCTTTTATTTAGTAGTGAAATGTCTTTGTTATGGCATTTGCTGCTGGGAATGTAACCCATGAATAGAACACCTCTGTTTTGTTTTGATTTGTGTGCCTCAATCACGAAAACTACCATGCCACCCTTTGCTTGTAAACCATTTTCTAATAGTCTTAGGGTGACTGTCATTCTGAATTTTGGTGCAATCTGTATTGCATCCTCAGGATCTTCTCCTCTTTCTAAAAGGAAGAGGTCAACTCTCTGGTCCCCTGTCTTGGAATCAGGCATTTTTAGAGGAAGAAGTTGAGGTGTTATGCACAATTTAGGAACTAAAATGTCCTTCAAGCTTGATTAACCAACAGCCAATAAATAGTATTCTCGTACTACTCAGCTGTGGTGGAGTTTGTGCCCACTTACTCCAGACGTCTCTGGGGTTTTGTGAGTAGGTTCTCTGAGAATAGCACGACTGAACTACTCAGATTCTACTGTTAAATAAGTACCCAACCAACGTTGGCGGCGCCATGTCGTGTATTTCCTATAGTACCCATGCAGGACCTGCGCGTTTGGATAACATAAACTGTGGGCTTGGTGTTAGACTGACTCGGTGCACCCCCACCGTATATGTTAGCCGGATTTGCATTAGCTAGCTCACAGTGCCACTAGAATCTCCTCTTATCGGGGAGAGATTAGTTTCTGGCAACCTTAGATCATGACAACCCAAATTCCTCAGAATCGTGGAAACAATACACTACTTTTCGCTCAGTCACTCGTGCTTACTTATTCGGTTTGTCTCAGAGAGTTACACAGAATAAACAGTCTGGGTGTTTCAATAAGTATTTATTGAACAGTTGTTATTCTAGTGTAAAATATATGTGTTGCAGTAACCAGCAGACAATAGCAGAGATATATTATCAGCAGTACGATAAAAGTGAAGGGATAGAACAGTTCTACCATATTGCAATAATCATGAATACATACATGAATATAAAAGCATTATGAAAAGTGCGCGTACTCCTACGATGCCTAACTAGATGTACCTGAGTGTACCTAGCATATGTGTAGGTCTAAAAGCCTAAGAGCCAAGAATCCTTCTAGGATTTAGTCGAACCCCCATACCTGAATAGAGAGAGTGTGGGACCCTGTCCTGGTCTCGAGTTGGACACCCCGCAAGGACTGTGTTAGACCGCTGTCAGCTGGAGCGACTGCATGCAGGAGCCTCAGCATCTCTGGTCAGTGTGTCAGCATGGAAGGCTCGGTTCCCTCTATCTTACAGTGGCAAGATGTGGTGTATTTATACCCTAAAGTGTCTCGTCCCTCAGTATGGTTTGTATTGATCTTTGTTGGACATGAGGAAGACGTCAGGGGTGAACTTTGTACATACATATTATGCGGGAAATGTAGCTGGTGGATGCTCATGCATAATTTATGAGTACATTGTAGGCCTGTGTTCTGGAAAGGCCTTGCAGTGTTCTAACCACAGACTAGATAACGTTCAAACCTCAGAGCTCGTTGTGTACTGTAGGGAACTAATGTAGGTGAAAGATCATGCCTATATTAGGAGCCATGACTATAATAGGGCATATACGACTATGACCATAACAGGGCATATATGAGTATGACCATAATAGGGCATATATGAGTATGACCATAATAGGGCGTATACGGGTATGACCATAATAGGGCATATACGAGTATTTCTACATTATGACATATATGAACGGGTCTACATTAGGGCCTGTATACGTAACATAACATTACAACCAGTAAAAAATTCAGCACATACCGCCCCATACCACCCTCCACTTAACCTTTATGCAATCTTATAGGCTATAGCATAAACAGTCGAGGTACGGGACTGTCCCGGCCTCACAATGTTCCCTATGTAACTGTACGTTGTCAGGTGCTGCGCTAGAGAACTGGTTCCGCCAGGGTGCGAGACTGCTCTCAAGCTTCACAGGTGGGTCTGAACTCTGATGGGGTGTCGCTGCCTCGCGGCTGCCCATTCCGTCTCCTACTCCATGGATTATCATATTAGTGTTCTCATTTATATAATGCCCACATTGTCTTTAACTTTTCTAAACATATATAGCTCCACACCAGCATGCGTTTGCTTATTAGTCACTTATCTGCTCCTTTCGTCATTAGGGTTCAGGGTGCCTTCATTCATGTCCACTTCCCTGATCTCCAGTATCAGTCTCTGGATCTTGCGCCAACTCTACTGTTTCCGGAAGTGTCTCAGTGTCGGAAGCTTGCAGGGTGCCGTCCTGGAGGACTTTAATCCGTCCCAGATCCCCTGTTCCATCTATCCGCTGGTGTTGTTTGGACTGTCTTGTGTCTTGTGTCGAGGGTTTCGCTGTTTGAGGCTGTTTGAGGCTAGTGTTGGTGGTAGTTTTTGCCGCAGTTAGCTGATACTATTGCCATGTAGCGACGTATTGTAAATACATCGATAACAGGGCGATAGTTTTCGGCGATAGGCCATGTTAAAAAATTGCCACTAACTACCGCAAAAACGAATTAGCGCAGTTCTTGTAAATATACTCCAAAGTCCCAGCTGAAGTGCAGAGAAGATGCAGTGAAAAGTCTCCAGATCTAATGCATTTTTCTACCTTCTGCATGAATTATAACCTTTGTAACAGCTGGGAAGCAGTCTGTGGATGTAATTTGAAGAATGTGAAAAACCATACTTATTCATTTTTATTCTTTTATTGCAGCAGTTCAAGCACTATGAGAAAATGCAAACAAAGAAAAAAGTATTAGGATTTAATTTGAACATTAGGCAACCAAAATAAGATACAATTGTGAAGTGGAGAAGAGACTTATTAAATGCAACTTAAGGCTGCTGGTATTATAGTGCCTCCGTTTAGTTTTTATCTGTAGTAACAGAATGTATCCTGTAATGTCTTATAAATTCCTTTCCTCCACTTAAAACAGTATTTCATTTCTAACATCTTGCTGTAGACAATACCCCTAATAGGCCCAATAAAGTCTCAATAACTCATAATTCATATACAGTTCAACACAAACCACATTTTGTTCTCCTAAATTGTCCTTAAAACTTCAGTTCTAGAAATAGCAGATGTAAGTTTGTTAGTTTTTTACGTAGTCTTGATTTGGATGACATCTCTATGTCATTGCACTCTGTCCATCCTCTTTGAAATCTTTAATATATTATGTAGTGTGTAGTGGTCATATTAACTCCTTCATAAAATATGTTTGGTATGGTTGTGAAACTTCTTTTTGAAATTAAAATTTGTCAATCAATCAATCAATCATTTGTAAAGCGCACTACATACCCGCAAGGGTCTCAAGGCGCTGGGGGGGGGGGGTGCTACTGATCGAACATCCAGGTCTTCAGCCTCCTCCTGAAGGTCAGCAGGTCTTGGGTCTGTCGTAGGCTCAGTGGGAGGGTGTTCCATGTCTTGGCGGCGAGGTGGGAGAAGGATCTCCTGCTGGTGGTTGTTCTTCGGATGCGCGGGACAATGGTGAGTGAGAGGTCGGCGGAGCGTAGCTGGCGGTTGGGGATGTAGAAGGAGAGCCGTCTGTTGAGGTAGGCTGGGCCGGTCTTGTGGAGTGCCTTGTGTGCGTGGATGAGGAGCTTGAAGGATATCCTCTTGCTGACGGGGAGCCAGTGCAGGTCCCTCAGGTGGGGAGTGATGTGGCCGTGGCTTAGTATGTCGAGGATCAGTCGTGCCGAGGCGTTCTGGATGCGTTGTAGTCGTTTGATGAGCTTGGTCGGGGCTCCCACGTAGAGGGCATTTCCGTAGTCGAGTCTGCTGCTGACAAGGGCCTGGGTGACTGTCTTTCTTGTATCTGTCGGGATCCATCTGTAGATCTTGCGGAGCATGCGGAGGGTGTTGAAGCAGGAGGAGGATACGGTGTTGACCTGCTTGGTCATTGAGAGCGTTGAGTTGAGGATGATTCCCAGGTTGCGTGCGTGGTCGGTGGGTGTCGGGGCTGCTCCCAGTGCCGTCGGCCACCAGGAGTCGTCCCAGGCTGAAGGGTTGGAGCCAAGGATGAGGACCTCCGTCTTGTCCGAGTTCAGCTTCAGATGGCTGGTCTTCATCCAGTCGGCGACGGCCTTCATTCCTTCGTGGAGGTTGGCTTTGGCAGTGATGGGGTCCTTGGTGAGGGAGAGGATCAGTTGAGTGTCATCGGCGTAGAAGATTATGTTGAGGTCGTGCTGTCGGGCGACGTGTGCGAGCGGGGCCATGTAAATGTTGAACAGTGTCGGGCTGAGGGAGGATCCCTGGGGTACGCCGCAGATGATCTCGGAGGCTTCGGACTGGAATGGGGGGAGGCGGACGCTCTGGGTTCTGCCGGAGAGGAAGGAGGTGGTCCATTCCAGAGCCTTGTCTCGGATCCCTGCGGCGTGGAGGCGTGCGCGTAGTGTGCGGTGGCAGACGGTGTCGAAGGCGACGGAGAGGTCTAAATTTGTCGAGCTACAAAGTTTGTTATTTCAGTTTCCAATTTACTACCATCCACTATGCATCATTGTAGCATGACTATGACATATTTCCCATGCGTTTGTACCAACAACGTAAACCTAAGTTCTAATCTGCAGTTTGGACAGGTCATATCTTGATGGGCATTTTTGGTTACATTTTCAAAGCCACTGCTTTACAATCTGGTAATGTCAAGTAGAGGAATCGTTCTGAATTAATTTCAGGGCTAGAGGTGAATTCACAATGTTCACAATTATTGTTCCATATATAACTTAAACCAAATAATGTATTGATTTTCACATCCTCTTTCTCTAATAGTCCTAGCTTTACCATTAAAAATTTGTGAGCATCCTGCTGAACATTTTGAGAAAACACTATGAATCCAGTACATTACTCTATCTTTTAGACCTTTCTGCAACTCTGTTGGTGGTAACTTGTCTGTCTTTGGCTCCACATAGCCCTTAGCCTGAAATGTGTGTATATATTGGATAAGAATTGACTCATAAACATTTAAAACCTTGAAGTGTTTCTTGGATCGGAACCAGTACCGAGTTGTTATCAGGGTCGGACGGTCACAGGGGGAAGGGGTAGTTGTGGGTTGCACGAGGAAAACACTGCAGCCGCTTTTGTTACAGGGGGCAATATTGCAGCTATGCTGCAAAACTGGTCCCGGGAACAAAAACGTCCCCCCGGGGATCCAAAACCGGCCACCACCCTGGCAGCCCACCAGGGAAACTCGCGGTGCCACCTATGGCCAGTCTGGCCCTGCTTGTTATGCACATCTCTAGCTGGCATTTTATTATTCACTAATTTATTGTAACAGTACTTACATAAAACTTGCTGTGTGGACAAGCAAAAGTGTTCCTCTACAAATAAGTACACAGCAAACTTTTGCCAGTTATTATTATTGTCTTTTTCACTTTTTGAATACAAGTCAACAGTCCGTGCTTGAATCTTGTAGTGAGTGTGTCGAACAAATATAAACATACTCTGGTTTCAACTATAGGACCTGTGTCCTGTTCTGCAACTCCTCCTGTTATCAACTCTTCATTTTCCATAGAGTCCTGTCCTGGACAAAACTGCACATCATCATAAACCTTTTCTACATCTGCCATAGTACCATACAAAAATGCTCTATTCATTTCTCCTAAACATAAAGCAGGAATTTTCACATAGTACAACCTCCTAACTAAAGTTCGCATTGTTGAAAGGTGTACAGCTTACATCCTGAAATAATGAAAGGCGCTTTGCCACACTCTCTTTGATAAACAAGATACTGAGTGTCCCTCCAGATTTGTATGCTTTTCTTGCAAGGATCCAATCCTTGTAAAGTACTTATTTTGTGTTTTAAACTTCGCCTTGGAAAGATATGAAGACATTTTCTTAGTATATCAATGGATTACTGTCAAATACTGCAAACACTACTACAATACCTTTTGTATATAGAGCCTAACTACACCTTCCGTGTACCTCTTCTGCAATAACTTGTTCTACATTTCTTGACACCATCACCTCTTTTGCTAGAAGAGTGCCATTCTTCATTTCATAACATTGTTCTCTTTTATCAATATCATAAACGAATATGTTATCCTGGAGATAGCTTTCTTCATTAAAGAAAGGCTCTGTAGTATAAGTATGTATTCATTCTCTACTAAAAACTGTACTAAAGTTAATTCTATTGACTAATCTTTTCTTTTGGTATTGTTCCCTCATGTACAACACTATTTTGTCAAGAGTCTTCATTCTATTTGTAATTAAAAGGAAAAGTTTCCTCTTCAAAGCAAAGGCCTTATCAACTACTCCCTCAACTTGTTCTTTCTGTTTCTCTCCTTCTTCTATACTTCGTCATATTACTCAGTAGATTTACAACCACTCTACTACGAAACATTATGTCTCTGATTTCCTTAAACTGCTTCTGTCTCTTGGTTAATGTGTGTCCATCTTTGTTACATTCTCTCCTGTTCTTACCAGTAGATGTTTTTTCTTTCACCACTTTTTCTGCATTTTTCCCATTTTGTGTCTCGATTCTGCAGAGATACTGTAGTTGCGTCTGTTGCTTTTTCCGCCAAATTGTTGTAGGTATTCTAACTGTCTCTAGTTATGTAGATATCGTTCTGTAAAAAAAAAAGTATATTTTAATTTTTACTCTAGCCAACAAACCAACTAATTTACTACTGACTTACACATAAAACAAAAACAGTTTTTATGTTATGTTGCAGTTTTAAATCTACAGATGAGCCTTACTATATAACTACATGCACTTACTTCAATATACCAAACCCAAATGAAAACACAAAACTGTATTTATTAATTATCTTTTAACATTATAGCACCCTCTCCTACAACACAGCTGCACCATATGTCAGTTCTCACTTATACATGGTAAAAGACCAGTTTATTCCTTTAGTAGTAATTTTTTAAATGAACATCAACCAAAGTGTAGAAGTACATACAGTGTCTCAACACTTTAAATCCAAAAAGACATCATAAGAGCTATTTGTGTACCTCTCTACCACTGTGTCAGTGGTGTATTTAGTATCTCAGTACTTTTCTTCTTAAATATATCACATTCAAATTTTGGGAAGCAGTGCATATACAAATCTGCACATTAATCTCTATCAGAGCATATAGCTCACTAATTCTTCCAAGTACATGCAAATAATGTGTCACAGCTTGCATATATAATTCAACAGATGGTTCTAAAAGACTACATATTCCTCACTTTAAAGACATGTATTAGTGGTTGAGTACATCAATACTCCCTGGATGATTGAATGAGTGCAGAGGTAGTGCCTAGGTGATTCAGATTCAGATTCATAGTTTATTGTATATGATTAATAAAAATCTTTACAAATTCCCCCCCCCCAAAAAAAAAGAAAATATGTCTTTAAATACACAATTAAAACCAGGCAACAATAAAGGGATCCCTTTGGTTATTAGCTAAAGTGCAAGTGCTAAACCATCGACATATAATATTATGGATGCATTATGAAAATATTTACTGAATACATCATTTTCATTGCTAATTCCGTGAAGGTGCTTTCGACCTTACGATTAGTGTTTTAAAACAACAAGCTGGATAAATAAAAAGCCCTGATTAAAATAGCAGGTACCTGAAAAAAAAGGTGCAATTATACAGATGTAAAATATGTTTTAAAAACAAACTTCTGAGGTCCTGCTAATTAAATTGTCTCTTAATGAGTTTTACATTCAGTCCGTTTATTACATAAATAAATCAGCTGGGCCCCTGGCGGCATTGATCATACTTCTTTGATTTCCTCCAAATTAACTTGCCGTAAAAGTTTCCTTACTTCTGTCAGGTATTTTACTCCCCGGCAGGCCAAGATTATAGAGGAACCTTCCAACCAGCGTATCACAGCTTGCCTGCCCGTGCGAATATTCAATTCGTTAAAAATGGGTTTTAAATACTGTCTCCTCAGATCAATAACTACTGGGCATACACATAGCAGATGAGTTAAAGATTCCTTGTAAAAGCCACATAATCGACAATGAGCTGCTTGTTGCGTGTTTTTCCAAGATGGCTGTAGGTCTTTTGAATCATGCAAGCCCATCCGATAGTCTGTGAAGCTCTTTTTTAACTGCAGGCTAAAGTGGGCTGTTAAATAAGCTTGTGGCTTTAAAGATTTGTAAGAATTAATCACAGTCCACCCATGCCGCCGTTTGGAAATTACTTTTTTATCTTCCAGAAAAGATTTATTTTTTGCTGCGTCATTGACAGCTTTACAAATACTTGCTCTGTCTGCCATGTTATCCCATGCTGTTTGTATTTCCAGCTCAGCCAGTGATGTTCTCAAGTAACTTCCCCATGAGTTTGGTGTTTCTTGATCCATCTGATATTTAATTTCATCCCAGCATAAACTGTTCATTGTCTCTGGATCGGAGGAGCGGAATTTATGACAAAGCTTAACAAAGCCGCTCATACCCCGGAATTTCTGATTCTGGAGGCCAAATTCCAGCCGGACCTGAGCTGGAGAGGCAGACTTTGGCAGATTGAAAACGGCCTTATAAACCTTCGTCTGAAGTTCGTTTAACAGATCAGCCTCCTTGCCGCACCAGGTGACTAGACCATATGACAGTGTAGGCAGGATTTGCGCACTCATCACTTTTAAGAGGTGGTTGTGATTCGGGCAGTCTAGTTTTTATGCAGTAATCTGTATGCGAAGATTAACGATTGCGCTTTGGCTTTTTCGGCCAATTTGTGTTCCTTATGTGTTGTGCCCCGCCCTATTATTATGCCAAGATATTTATAGGACACTTGCTCTTCCACCGTTGCCCCTTTTACGACCCATTTAAACTTAATTTTTTTGGTGTCCACTAAACGAACAACTTTGGTTTTCTCTTTGTTTAATTCCAAATTTTCCTGGTCGAAATAGGTTACTAGGTTATTTATCGCTCTTTGTAATCCAATGGGACTTTGGCTCAACACCACGATGTCATCGGCGTACTGTAAAAAGGCAATTGGCTCATTGGCCAGATTCAGCGGATGACAATCGGCTGCTTGCATGTATATGCTGATATCTGAGAGAAATAAGTTAAATAGGCTTGGCGCTAAGACGCAGCCTTGTTTGAGACCTTGCTGCGTATGGATGCTCGAGGTTGCACTGCACCCATCGCCCAATTTCACTCTTGCCCAGGTATCATTGTATAAGGCAATTATTGCATTCAGTAGTCTACTCGGCAATCCCCATGCATTTAGTTTTTCCCAGAGGCGGTTTCTACTCACTCGGTCGAAAGCTGATTTTAAATCGACAAAACATGCGTATAGCCTTGTTTTCTTTTTTACCGCTTTTTCAGTTAAAAGCGCCAAGATGGCCAAATTTGTTATTGTGCCCATCCCTTGCCTAAAACCCGTTTGAAATTTGGGAATTATGTTATTTTCATCCATCCAATCTTGCAGCTGATCTAGGAGACAAGAAGCGTAAAGCTTGGCCTCTACATCAATCAGAGATATCAATCTATAATTTCCAGGCTTACAGTGATCTCCATGTTTGAATATTGGGTGGATTATGTTCCCTTTCCAGGAATTGGGGACCTTGTTCCGAGTATAAATCTGATTAAAGAGCGGCGTAAGGTAGTCCGACCAGAAATCTGGGTCATTTTTAAAAAGCGCATTGGAAAGCCCATTTGGACCTGCCGCCCCCTCGGTCTTTAGTTTTTGTATTATGCCTCTTAATTGTTTAATGTCTGTCAAATTGTTTAGTTCATTACTACATATCTCTAGTCCTGATTCTTTACGTTCTGCCCGATCCTGAATCGGTGTTGTTTGTGTTTTTTCTGGTTCGAGTAGGGCTCTCGGGATCCTTCTATGGCCCCAGATACAGTGCTGCTATACATGTTTCGCACATGTTGAATCCACATTTCCTCACCGATTCCTGCTTCTTGTTGCAGTCTTAACCCTTTGATCAAATTATTTATAATGCCCCAAAAGTCCCTACTGTTTGGCAGTTTGCTTGCACACAGTAGTTTTGTCCATACGGTTTCTTTATACGCTGCTTTCGCATCCCTCAACCTCTTCCTATAGTTGTTCCGTATTTCCTTCAGTTTACTTTTATCGATTTTACTGCCCATTCTTGCCACCCGTGTTTGTACTCGCACCTCTCGTGCGATCCTTCTCTTTTGATCTCGTAATTCAGTATTAAACCATGGTTCCCTCCTGGTGTCTGGTCTTTTTTGGCTTCCATGAATGGCTGGAAATTTTCGGATGAGGACAGAGGCCAACTGTTCCCAGTTTTTTACGCGCTCCTCCTCTATCGGCGGCCCCAATTTCCTCAAGTGTTCCTTGATTGTGTCCTGTGTGATTTTCAAGTCCACTCCCCTCCATTTTAATTTTCGCAGATTAAACTTTTCTGCATGTTGTGCGAGGGAATGAATTTTTTGGGCTTGCGCGAGAGTAATGTTAATTCTCGTAATGTGAGGAAGGTGATCACTTTCTATACGCGGGTCGATTTGGAATGTGTCGATACATGGGACTAAATTACTGCTGGTAATGGTGAAGTCTATTATTGAACGAGCTTTTCCACTCAAGTGTGTTATTGCCGCTGGTATATCTCCTTTTGTATTACCGTTCAAAATTGTCAGACCAAGGCTTTCTGATTCATTCGTTATTATTCGTGCTCCCCAATTCTCCAGCCTCTTTCTTTCATTCCGATTATTGGTTATGAGATTACAGTTGAAATCTCCTGAGATGAACATGGGGCATCGCTCGTGAGATCTTTGCATTGCTTTTATCAAATTCATTAAAGTAGTGAATTTTTCTTTCTGATTCTTTCTCTCTGGGTGAATGTAAACATTAACTAGTAGTAATTGCCAATTTGATTTGTTCGAAGGGAGCTTACCAGTAATTTTGATCACTTGAACCCAGTTAACCCCAGCATCCAGTTCTTCAGTTAACCAGTCATGTTTTTGGGAAGCATATATCGATAAACCGCCTCGCGGGTGGCCATAGATTGAAAATCTTTCTGCAAGAATGTGGTGTTCTATGTATCCTGAAATTGAGACTGGGTTCATATTCCAAGTTTCCTGGAGCAGGATTATATCTTGTTGTTGGAAAAAGGATAGAGTTTCATGGTCCTGACCCATGTCTTTAAAGCCATGGACATTCCATGAGCAGATTTTAAACATGTCCGGCTGTGCCTCCCCCCAGTTGTGGTCCTGCCTCTTGTCTTCCGTGATTGATTTAGGCTCTTTGTTAGGTACGCTTGTTACTCAACACCTTTGGCACCCAAGACCAGTCCATGCTTTCAAATATTCGGCCTTCTGCGTTTAGTGGACTCACTATGATGTTGGCCCCATTTACGATGGGAAGCAATACCGGAGTGGTGGATCTGGCGCCGCGTACACATGTTTTTTGGCTTTTCCCAGATGTATCTTCCTCTTTTAAATTTCTAGAATTTTTTAGGAGGGGGTAGGGGTACCTTGGGCATTTGTGTAGCCTCAGCGTGATTCCCTAGGCTCCAAACCTTGATCTCATTGCGTATATCTTGTCCACTAATTCCTTTGTGGACCATGTTGTCAATGATTCTTCAATGTCTGGAGTTGATGTTGATTGTTGAAATTCCACGGCTATTAGATCTTGTGAGGCTATTCCATTTAATTCTGGGATTTCTTTAAACAGCCTTAACAAGTTCCCTCGATTCAAATGTCTTGCCTTCCTTTGGTTGAATATTCGGGCGCAAATGTCAGTTTTGCTTCAAACACCTCCGACTGGTTTTGGTTGCTACTGCAAGATTGTAAAGTTTCATTTTTTCCTACTATAGGGTTTCTAGTCGCTGATATGTCGTGATCAGCATGGGATTCTTGCTCCATTAGTTCTGTGTTCAACTCATCCTTTTTTTCCTCTACTTTTCCAGGGTTTTTAGATGTCAGTGTTCCTGTTAGCTCAGATTCTGGTTCAATAAGGGAAAGCCTGCATCTTCGGCCCTTTCCAATTATTGTGACTTTTATCGGATTATGATTGCTCTGAGCTTTGATGTTTGTTATCTCATGCAACCTATTGCGTGTTGGATATTCCATGCTTCCTAATTCGCTCCATTTTTTACTCTCCTCATTCCGATTAGATGTTTTATCTCCTATATCTGGGCTTTGACATCTATGACTCCGAGAAGCATTTTCCTTTAGGACTTGAGTTATTTTTTCTCGGCCTGCACCTTTCTCAATTAATTGGTTTCGATCTGGACGTCACTTTTCATGTCTGTATTTTTGGACTGCTTCTTTTGCCGATAGGTATCCTTCAGCTATATGAAGATCCTGATCCGTCTTTTTTTGGCTGGTGGGGACAATAGAGATCAAAGTTTCTTGCATTGGCTTGGGTTCTAATGTACATTTCGATTGATCTGTGACTATTAGTGATGCATCACAAATGGACTCTTTCAATGATTTGTTTTTTCCCCTTGGGTTGTTTTGATTGTAAAAATTGAAAAGTTTTTCTCCGGACCTGAGCTTTGTTGTTTGTTATATTTAAGCCTGGCCTTCCTTGCACGTTTTCTTTGCCTTTTTGTTGGTTTTACAATAGGCGAGGTCTTGAGGATGCTCTGTCTTACTTCCATTTGGTAATCCGTTATATCGGGTTGATCGTCAGATTCCTCTTGCTCTATTTCACCCTTGTCTTTACTACTTGGCTTTGTTATTGATTTATTGCCGTTTGATATTTCCTTTGTTTCAGCCTTATTTTGAGTTTCTGTGTGCTGCTTGGTGTTACATGTTAATTTTACGGCCCCTAGAATGTCCTTTAATATTTCTGGCAAAGTTGCCAATTTCTCAATTACAATGCCGCAGCCACAAACAGGCAGTTGATTATCATTGTTTGTTTGAGTCTCCGAGTTTCCCCTAAGTGTTAGTAGGGACGTGATTAAATCCATTTTGGCATTTATACCTGAGATGTGGCTGGCGATTAAGTTAATGAGGTCTATTTGGACTTCCATTTTGTCTGATTGGTAATTTAGTACCCTTATTGCTTGATCCAGTGTGCCTAACAACTGGCTCCATTGTGCATTTGGATAATCTTCGTGGCACTTCCCCGAATCCCCTGACCCGTGATCAATCCTGCTAACGGATGAGATTGTTATTGGGGCTGACAGGTTTAATTGGTTTACTTTTGTAAAAAAACTACTGCCTTCCTCTGGTGCGATCCCTTGTTGGTCGGTACTGGGGGATAGGCTTAATGGAGTGGATACCGCCATTCCCAATCTGCTCTGTTGTACTCCCCTGCGGGTTTCCAGTGGCAAGAGATTCCCTTGAGTTTCTTCTTTCTGTGTTTTAGTTTCCAGAATTTCTAAAAGGTTGGGGTCATTAGATAACGAAAATGAGTTTGACCAGGCTTCTTCTGTGAGGACTGCCCGCATTGCTGAATTGTTTAACTTTAATTTTTCCTCCGTAAATTCCTTTATGTTTCCCTCGACTACTGCGCTTCTAGTTGCTTCCTTTTCATCTATCCTGGACTTAAACTGGTGCGCCTGGTGCACCTGTGCGGTTATAGTTACCAACTTACTTGCTGGTGGGTCTATCATTGATTTCTGTAGGGCTGGATTCCCTGTTGGTGCATCGTTGGTATTTGCCAATACTTGTGAGGAGGAAGCACTTGTTTTGACATGAATGGAGTCGCAATTTGTTTGCTGAGCAGGTGTTCCTGTATAGAAGAGGCCCTTGTTGGTCCTAATGACTGGAACAATTGGGCTTGGCAGCTGGGTGGCCTCAACTGTTGGTGCGTAAATCGCAGCCATTGGGTCCTTTAAAAAGAAGAATTTACGAATCCCAGTTTAACTTCTCGGACTCAACTGTGTTGTTTCCGGAGTCGGCGCTGAGACCAGCCTCTCTCTCAGTCTTGGAGCCTTTCTTCTTCGGCTTGATGAAGAGCCTTCTTCAATAGATTTTTTGGGCTTAGTTTTATTTAGTTTTTTTCCTGTTGCCACTTGACGAACTTTCCCCGATCTCATTTCCTTTGTGGGGAAGTTGAGTTGAATGTTGACAAATTTTTCTTTTAGATTGGGAGTTATTGGGGGTTCTGGGTTGTTCTGGGTAATTCCCTCTTGGGTGCACTGAGAGCAGAGCTCTCCTGTGTGCTCCGTTATGCCTCTTACTGAGCACAATTCCGCTGACCCTCCGTATCTCCCTTGGTGGCTGTTGCTGGCTGTTACTAACAGGCTCTGTTGCCGGTTGCTCTGTTACACTGTTTCCGGTGCTTACTCTCTAACGTTGTTACTGCGGAGACGCACGATTTACTGTGCTTAAGGAGTTCGTGGGGCTCGGTTTGGCAAAAACTAATGCCTGCCCACCCCCTTTGCTCTTTATGCTTTTTGCTGTTGCTGCTTTTGCTCACCTAGGCACCTAGGCCCCTGGTGGCCTCTTAGCCTCTGTGCCTCTGTGTGCCTCTGTGTGATGGCTGCTTCCGAGGGAAGCGCGGTAAAACTGCGGTGAGGGTGGGCGGCGGGTCAGGAGAGGCTTTGGGTGGCTACAAGTGGTAACACGCTGAAGATAGTATGCCGTACCCACACAGTTCTCCACTGCCACCACCGTTACCACCACCACCACCGCCCCAGAACGACCACACCCAGTCCGTTCACAACCTGCAGCTCACCTCAGCTTTCCTCCAGCCTCTGCAGTCTCCGTGGCACTCCACTCTCCTGGCAGGGACCGCTGTAACCCCTCGCAGCCTCCTGCGACTCCCACGCCTCCACACTGCAGCCTCTATGTGGCTCCTGCAATCCCGCAATGGTTCGCTGTGGTTCGCGGGATCCGCGACTCCCGGGTTCCTACAACACCGCTGTAAGCGGGCCGCAACTCCAATGCCACTCCGCTCCAATCCTGACCTTCACCGCCGCTGCTACTGCTACTCAGGTGCTCACTCCGTGCAAGACCTGGACTGGAATCCTGTCCGCAACTCAGCTGTTCAGCGTCTCCCCTCTTTGGATCATGGGGCGTCTGCTGCTCACAGCCGAGGTAAGGCACGGTGATATAGCCAAGGATGGAGCCAAGGATAGAAGGTTGCAGGCTAAGGGCTCCAATCGGGCACTTGCGCAGCTGATTACCTCCGCTGCGGTCCTCCTTACCGAAGTCTCACCACCAACCTCCGCCTCACTGCCTCGCCGCTCCGGGCCCGCTCTTGACCCGCACCCGCACTCAGCAGTTTGACAGCGTGTGACAGTGTCTGTCCATCGGGTAATTGCGGCGGTAATTGGAGCGGTCGGTGGCAGTCAGCGGTCGGGACCGCTGCAATCTGCTCCCCCCGCTCCCGGCCTTTCCCGATTGTTATCAGAGGGAAATTCAGCGGACGCCGTGGGAATCGCCGAGGGAATCACCGCGGGAATCGCCACTCACTCCTTGCCGCCACTGCCGTTGTTCTGTTCTGCTCCGCTCTGCTGCTGCTGCTGCTCTCTCTCAGACTCGCTCAATCAGTGCCTAGGTGATTCCCTGAGGATACAGGTAGTCCCTGGATGATTCCCTGACTATATGAGAACTCCATGGGTCATTCCATATCTGCATAGTTACTGCCTGTGTGTTTGCATGAGTATATCATTACTATCTGGGTGTTTGGATGAGTGCATGAGTAGTGCCTGAATGATTAGATAAGTGCATGACTAATGGCTCAATAAATCAATACATGCATAGATAGTGTTTGGATGATTAGATGAGTTCAACTCTAGTGCCTGAATTATTACAGGAGTGCATAGTTAGAATATTGGTGATTTATAGAGTGCATGGATAGTGCATGCATGATTGTTTAAGTACATGCATAGCACCTAGCCGATTGGATGAGTCATTGAGTAATGTTTCAGTAATTGGATGATTACATGGCTGCTGCCCATGTGTTTTTGGTTCAGTGAACAGGTAGTGTCTGGGTATTTAAATAAGTACATAGGTAGTGCCTGAATAATTTAATGGGTGCATCAGTAGTGTCTGGCTGATTAGATGAGTGCATGAATAGTGTCTGAGTGATTGCATGAGTCCATTGTTAAAGCTTGAGTGAATAGATGAAAGCAAGTGTACTGCTGGGGTAATTGTATTAGTGCAAAAGTAGTGCCTCAGTAATTAAATGAGTGCATGGGTACTGGATGGATGATAAGTTCACTGCAATGGTACTCCCTGCGTAATTAGATGAGTGCATGAGTAGTGCCTGAGTGTTTGGATGAGTGCATAGGTTATGCCTCTATATTTCGATGAGTGGATGGGTTGTAAGTGCATGTTTGGATGAGTGCATGGGTTGTGCCCAGGTGTTTGCATGACTGTATAGGTGCAGCCTTAGTGATTGTATATGTGAATGGTTAGTGACTGGGGGATTGGATCAATGCATGGGTAGTGCCTGCATAGTTCAATGACTACATAATTAGTGACTACATAATTAGTGCCTGTGTGATTGGAATAGTGCATGTGTAGTGCATGTGTAGTGCCTGGGTGATTGACTAAGTGTGTGGATAGTGTGTGAGTGATTCGATGACTGCCTGAGTAGTGGCCGGGTGAATGGATGAGTGACTGAGTAGTGCCTGTCTGACTGTGAATGTACCTCCATTGCTGTTAGATATATAACAGTTGTGATATATAAAGAACATAGATCACCATGTAAACATATATGTGATTTCATAATAGATATACCCCTTCAGGCCACCTAGTGCTCTACATCTTTAAGTAGAGTCTCATCGTACATATAACTATCTCATCATCTAAACATATAAGTTAAAAACCACATTGACAAACACTTCCTAATACATACCTAACAAGTATACTACTTTATAATTCATATACAGGTGCAGCACATTTTCTTATCTTTTGTTCATGACTACACTATTCCTGGTTAATAATGTGACTAAAAGTACTACAATTCCCAGAATGCAAATAAAATAGATTTGTCTGTTCTGCACATGATGCTTAGACATTTAAAACATTGTCATTTTTAAAGGCATTGCTCATTGTAACTTTCAGCAGTACTAACGTCTCAAACACATAACCTGTGCCAGATACAGTTCATCTGATATACTTTTTTATATCACTGTCATACTTTTTTTATCTAACTCCCAAATGCTTCTTCATTTCAAATGCACATTTTTTAAATAATTAAAATGTTATGTACACACCAGTGAATTGAGTTTGAAGATTATATGGTTGTTTTAGCTCATTCTGGATAGTTTTGACACTCTTAAGACTTGTAAAAACTAAGCACAAGAATGGTGCACCACTCTCATACAAAGCGACTATAAAATGGCAACCTCTTCAATTTTCCCCTCTTTGATCATGAAAAAGGCAGCAAATGAAATCATGTGTTTAATTTTCGACTACTCTATCTCCACATGTGAATGGTTAGCATCTATTAACACTTTCCCTCTCTTTCAAAACAAGGTTCCTCTCTTCGCATTTTCGCAATATTTTCGCGATCATCGCAGAGTAATCAGGAGTCCAAACCGATATCTAGCTTCATTTTTTTCAAAATGTGAACACTGCACAATAGTTTATTGCATAGTCCGGAGTTGGAAATTGAAGCTTACCATCACCGAAATTGTGTCATAACTCCTCAACGTTTTAAAAAATGTTCTGTCTCTTTAACACCCTCCCCCAATACACTCTTAGCTCAGTGTACCTAGCAACCCAGGGGAACCAGTAGGTCACAAGTTCACAGCACATTCTAGAAGGACCAAGCTACTTCCAAATGAGATACAGCAGGTGTGATTTACTCCACAAAAGCATATCTGTGTCTATATTACATAAATATTACAAAAATATTTTTGGGAAAAGAATCACATTGAAATTATTCAGAGTGGGTAATTTCAGCTTGGGTACTAAACCATAACTAATGATATGCTACTGTAAATCAAATGGAGTTTAAAAGCTGCAAAGTGTTGGTACAATACCGACACACTCCCACTCCTAATGACAATTCTGAAACTGTTCAAATATTTGAATATTGATGTTATAATGCCTCTACGGTTTATCTATGAATTAATGAATTATCAATTGATTAATGATGTAAATCAACAGCAAAGATATACTATCCCATAAACTCAGCAAGGTCAATATGACATTTAAATGTGAAATGTTAACACCATGAATTGCAACAGTAGGAGAAATCATGTTTCTTTTCATGTTTTATATTAAAAACTACAACTCCCATCATGCACCCTAATAGGCATAGGATGGAGAGAGTATAAATAGTAATTGTAACAAGACCAACTCACCGTGAAAAAGACCCTGGGAGGTCGAAACGCGTTGGTGGAGTAGTGCTGTCCTGTAAATAAAGCAGTAAATCACAGAATCACTGAGTGCGACGTAATTTGTAAATAGAAAACTGCTTAGGGCTTTGGAGTCAAGCCCTTCGTATGCACCCGCAGTGAGCGCGCCTCAACTGGACTCCTATTGTTTGGAAATATATATATATGTATATATAGATATATATCGAAGCTCCTCCGTTTCTCCGTTTCACAGAATATATTATCTACTGGCGGTCGCCAGTAGATAGTTATAGTTAGGACCTATTTTCCAAAGGAAATCCGCTACATTCTATTTGAAATAACGTTGGCACCGGTTGACGAATCTTCGCGAAAGCTTCCAACTTGTTGGGGCACTCCGGTCCGCTCCTATCCTGAAAGTCTCGGGGTGATTCGTCAAGCGAGGGCCGAGAAAAAAGGGGGATCCCAAAACGCGTTTTCCCCATTCATTTTTCCATAGGAACCTTTAGTCGCAGCTACAGCCCGAACTGCTGAACGGAATTACACCAAATTTGGCAAAGAGGTAGCCCTTGGTTCAGTGTTGTGCCTTTTGCTTAAATGGTGTAAATCCGTTCAGTAGTTCCTGAGAAAATCAAAAGTAAAGTCACATATATATCTATGACCGAGTAGGGTCCGCGTACCCTCCCGATCACGAGCTGCATGCTAATTGGCTGTCAAGTGGCTGTCAACACTCCAAATCAGGAAGTGTTGGCAGCCATTTTGTCCCTCGGTAGGGACAGAAACAAGTGCGCAAAGCGCAAAAAGGGGGCAGGGTAGAAACACCCTAACCCCCTAGGTCTGCTCAGGGGCTCCCACAAGGACCCCCTGGGTAGAAAAAAGCATTTTTTTTTTTTTAAACGGCGGGATGCGCTTAGGGTGCGCGGATCCCGCCGATTAAAAAAAAAAGCACAAGAAACAAGTGCGCAAAACGCACAAAGGGGGCAGGGTAGAAACACTGTGACCCCCTAGGTCTGCTCAGGGGGTCCCACAAGGACCCCCTGGGCAGAAAAAAGCATTTTTTTTTTTTTTTTAAATCGGCGGGATGCGCTTAGGGTGCACGGATCCCGCCGATTAAAAAAAAAAACAAGAAACAAGTGCGCAAAACACACAAAGGGGGCAGGGTAGAAACACCCTGACCCCCTAGGTCTGCTCAGGGGGTCCCACAAGGACCCCCTGGGCAGAAAAAAGCATTTTATTTTTTTAAACGGCGATATGCGCTTAGGGTGCGCGGATCCCGCCGATTAAAAAAAAAAAGCACAAGAAACAAGTGCGCAAAACGCACAAAGGGGGCAGGGTAGAAACACTGTGACCCCCTAGGTCTGCTCAGGGGGTCCCACAAGGACCCCCTGGGCAGAAAAAAACATTTATTAATTTTTTTTAAATCGGTGGGATGCGCTTAGGGTGCGCGGATCCCGCCGATTAAAAAAAAAAAAACATAAGAAACAAGTGCGCAAAACGCACAAAGGGAGCAGGGTAGAAACACCCTGACCCCCTAGGTCTGCTCAGGGGGTCCCACAAGGACCCCCTGGGCAGAAAAAAGCAAAAAAAAAAAAAAAAGACCGTCATCGTGCCGGAGGCCCGCCCCCTCCCTGCAGCAGTCTGCAAACGTGCCCCCTGGCGCGTTTTAAGAAGGGAAGTAATTCCCCTTGAATACTGGGGCTCCCTGGGGGCCAACTAGCCCACCAGGAACCTCCGGTATGCGCCAGGGGGCTGCATTGCAGAGAGGTGTACAAAGGCCACGCACCTTATTACACCTCTCTGCAACGCAGCTCTGTGGCGCTTTTTGGAGGTACATGGTGGGCTAGTTGGACTCCAGGGACCCTCAGTATTCAAGGGGACTTAATCCCCCAACTTAAAACGCGCCACGGGCGTGTTTGCACAGTGGTGAAGGGAGGGCGTGGCTTCAGGTGACATGTGTGCAAACAGGCCCTGTGGCACGTTTTAAGATGGGGAATTAAATCCTCTTCAATCCTGAGGGTCCCTGGGGGCCAACTAGCCCACCAGGTACCCCCCAGTAAGCGGCGCCACGGAGCTGAGTTGCAGAGTGTTGTAAAAAGGGGCGTGGCCTCTGAACACCTCTCTGCAACGCAGCTCTCTGGCGCATACTGGAGGTATCTGGTGGGCCAGTTGGCCCCTAGGGACCCTCGGGATTGAGGAGGAATTAATTCTCCAACTTAAAACGCGCCACAGGGCGTGTTTGCAGACATGTCACTTCAGGCCCCACCCCCTTCCTTCACCATTGTGCAAATATTCCTCTAAAATCAGCCGAACTACGAATTCCGATTTACTCACCTGTTATCAGGAGAGACCTCAGTGCTGCATCTTTGAGCCCAGTACTGATCCTGAAAAGTAATTTTAACCGTACTTACCAGTAACTTGAATTTCCTTCCATAGGCTAACATTGACTGGTTTCACTTGGAAATTCTTCTAAGTGTGGAGTTTTGGAACTTTATAATATTCCTCTAAAATCAGCCGAACTACGAATTCCGATTTACTCACCTGTTATCAGGAGAGACCTCAGTGCTGCATCTTTGAGCCCAGTACTGATCCTGAAAAGTAATTTTAACCATACTTACCAGTAACTTGAATTTCCTTCCGTAGGATATCATTGCCTGCTTTTTGCTGAAAAAGTTTCTAAGTGTCGATTTTTGAAACATACAAATATTCCTCTAAAATCAGCCGAACTACGAATTCCGATTTACTCACCGGTTATCAGGAGAGACCTCAGTGCTGCATCTTTGAGCCCAGTACTGATCCTGAAAAGTAATTTTAACCGTACTTACCAGTAACTTGAATTTCCTTCCATAGGCTAACATTGACTGGTTTCACTTGGAAATTCTTCTAAGTGTGGAGTTTTGGAACTTTATAATATTCCTCTAAAATCAGCCGAACTACGGATTCAGATTTACTCACCTGTTATCAGGAGAGACCTCAGTGCTGCATCTTTGAGCCCAGTACTGATCCTGAAAAGTAATTTTAACCGTACTTACCAGTAACTTGAATTTCCTTCCATAGGATATCATTGCCTGCTTTTTGCTGAAAAAGTTTCTAAGTGTCGATTTTTGAAACATACAAATATTCCTCTAAAATCAGCCGAACTACGAATTCCTATTTACTCACCGGTTATCAGGAGAGACCTCAGTGCTGCATCTTTGAGCCCAGTACTGATCCTGAAAAGTAATTTTAACCGTACTTACCAGTAACTTGAATTTCCTTCCATAGGCTAACATTGACTGGTTTCACTTGGAAATTCTTCTAAGTGTGGAGTTTTGGAACTTTATAATATTCCTCTAAAATCAGCCGAACTACGAATTCCGATTTACTCACCTGTTATCAGGAGAGACCTCAGTGCTGCATCTTTGAACCCAGTACTGATCCTGAAAAGTAATTTTAACCGTACTTACCAGTAACTTGAATTTCCTTCCATAGGATATCATTGCCTGCTTTTTGCTGAAAAAGTTTCTGTCGATTTTGAAACTTACAAATATTCCTCTAAAATCAGCAGAACTACGAATTCCGATTTACTCACCTGTTATCAGGAGAGACCTCAGTGCTGCATCTTTGCGCCCAGTACCGATCCTGAAAAGTAATTCTAACCGTACTTACCAGTAACTTGAATTTCCTTCCATAGGCTAACATTGACTGGTTTCACTTGGAAATTCTTCTAAGTGTGGAGTTTTGGAACTTTATAATATTCCTCTAAAATCAGCCGAACTACGAATTCCGATCTACTCACCTGTTATCAGGAGAGAACCCAGTGCTGCATCTTTTAGCCCAGCACTGACCCTGAAAAGTAATTCAAACCGTACTTACCAGTAACTTGAATTTCCTTCCATAGGAATCCATTGTCTGGTTTTCAGCAGAAAAGTTTCAGTGTCGATTTTCACAAACTACAAATATTCCTTAAAAATCGCCTGTGTGACTTAAACGCATTCTTTCAACTGTTTACAGGAGATGCACCAGTGCTGGATCCAGGATCCACCACTGAGTAAGAAAAAGTAACGATAACACTACTTACCTGCTAAGTGAATTTCCTCCCATAGGATAACATTGGTGATTCTATGTGAAAAAGTTTCTGTCTCAACTTTTAAAATACAATAATATTCCTTAAAAATCACTACTGTAACCAAAACGCTTTTACTCAACTGTTTACAGGAGATGGCCCAGGACTGAATCTAGGATCCAGTCCTGTGGTTAGAAAAGTAATCCATAAAGTAACTAATTGCATTTACTAGAAATTCACATTGAGCTCAATGTTGCATTGTGTTTGAAATTGTGTTGCCCATTGCAACAACTGTAACTACTGTACTTAAAAGTCTATTGCCTATTTGCAAAGTTTTTAAACTAAAGTAATTCATTCTGAGAAAGTATATTTTGTAATGTAATGTATAATGTAATTACAATGTAATTTAAAAAATAAAATATCTAAAAATAAATAGTTTAAAAAAATGTTGTAAATCAGTATCAAAAAAATAAATATAACAATTAATAAATTTAAAAATTGTCATTTACAAAACCTTTGAAATTCACTGAAAAAAACCATAGGTTTCAGAAATGTTATAGTTAGGAATTAGCATTTAAAAAACCTTTGAAATTCACTGAAAAAACCATAGGTTTCAGGCACGTTATAGTTAGAAATTAGCATTTAAAAAACCTTACAAATTCACTGAAAAAACCATAGGTTTTAGGGACAGTTATAGTTAGTTGGACATTGCACTCGTACAAAACCCGTGAAATTCCCCGTTATAGTTAGTTCAGGTAACTATAACTCGCGCCCCCGCAATGCACTGCTGATGACGTCACATATTACATCACTCATGACATGGTCAGTGACATCACTGATGACATCACTGATGACATCTCAAATGACATCACTGATGACATCACTGATGACATCATCCATGTGATAATTTCATGCATCTTCTCACACCCTAATATAACTTTTGATACACCCACTGTAAATTACAGACTGCCATTGTCAAAACCATAGACACTCCAACACCAATTACTATATACACACTCACTGATTCTTAGGTCTACACACACACATCTACTCACTCACCCGTACAGTCACTCATACTTATAGTCACTCAGTACAGGACTATTATATGCACTCATACACCTATATAAACACTCACACACCGCCACTCATCCATAGAGGTACTCACACACCTAGTCAGTCATGCAAAAAATTAAGCACACACCCATTTACTCACCTATACAGTTATACACACACCAGCTCACTTACTCATACAAATACTAGCACATTCTTACGCTCTTATACAATCTCTGATACAAGCACACACTCATCCATACAGTCACTCTCACAATCACACACTCTCGCTTATAGCTATTTATATACTCCAACACACATATATACTGCCTTTCACATATGTAGTTACTCACACATGTACCACTGGGACATACATTCACTCACTAACACACTCTTACACACACTTACCCACCCATACAGTCTATCACAGATGCACTCTTGAAACCATCCACCCAGTGAATCACCCACTCACACATCTATGGACACAGTCGCACACACCCCACCCACACAAACACTCAGGCACCCATACAGATACTCAGCCAACCAATCAATAACTCATATAGACACTCATGTAGCTATTCACAAACCCATGCTGCCACTTACCCAGCAACAGACAGACGGATACAGACATTCACCCAGTTTAGTCACTAATCCATGCATTCAGTAAGATACGTTTAATCACTCACTTATAGAGTTAGTCACGCATCTACTAAATCATCCATTCAGACACTTATACACCCACTCATTCTTCAATACGCCTTTCCCTATATATATTAAACATATTTAAACTTTACAGAAACACACAGTCACTGGATGATGTCATTTGAGATGTCATCAGTGATGTCATCAGTGATGTCACTGACCATGTCATGAGTGATGTAATATGTGACATCATCAGCAGTGCATTGCGGGGCGCGAGTTATAGTTACCTGAACTAACTATAATCGGGGAATTTCACGGGTTTTGTACGAGTGCAATGTCCAACTAACTATAACTGTCCCTAAAACCTATGGTTTTTTCAGTGAATATATATATATATATATATATATAGTTAAAGGGCTGTTATATATAGGTTAAAGTGTATGGTGAAGTGAAAATGTCAGTCAAACCATAAAAAAGCACTGAAATTCACCAATTACAGTTTACCGAGCTAACTATAACTTGCTCTACTGCCATGCACTACTGATGACTTCACATATTATATCATGTTCAATTACATCATTGATGTTATTGAACTTATGACTTCTCAAATGACATTACTGATGTGTGTTGGCAAAAGACATGCTTTCATTGAGAAGGGACTTCTAGATTTTGTTTCTCAGACTTTGGGACAGTGTTTTGACACAATCCAACTGAGCTATACAAGATAACAACTGTCAAAGCTGATAGTGTGTGAAATTTATTTTTTGCGAATATATTAACAATAGCCATCTCTTGAAAAGAACATGTGCCTTAACATGAGAAAGGCCGAAAGAAAATGTACTGGTTAATACATTTGGAAAATGTTATTGGGAAATGGGCTAGGACATTTACTTAATCAAATATTAGGAAACTCACAAATAGTAGCTGCAAAATGGGTAAACAACCTTGACAACAAAGCCTGGACCACAAAATCCCTTTACCACAAAGTCTTAACCATGCAGGCGAATTTACCATGCATGCCTTTACTCTGAATGTCACTATAAATGCATGCCATTACCAGGCAATATCAAGGTAAGTATATAGGTAAGTGTATTAGTATGTATATGGTATAGTTTTAGTTAACCAAAATAGTTTTAATACATTTTAGGGTAGAGTTGTACGGGATATAGTTGTATTGGGTAGGATAAGGTATTAATACCCAAGTATTACTTTTAATATATGAGTATTATGGTTTAAAATAAATGATAAAATAACATTAATTATTTTAAATGACTTATAATAATTAACACACACTTATCACTAGTTTTAAAAGCACTGCAGAGTACCTTGTATATCCAACAGTTTTCAGGCAACAATAAAAGTGCCAAGATAACTCTGGTGATTAATGTACCTGCTGGAAAGAGATCAGAGTTTTTATTGCTTGTTGTGTCTTACTTATTTAATTAATTGGTATTTTTAAATGTTTTACACACTTGTCTCCTAAGTTAAGCCTCATCTAAGGTAGCACAGAGGGTTGTAACATGCAGATCACAGAACAGTATTTTATGTGCATAGCTCAGTGGGCTACTGCTTTTGTCACAGAGATCCTTTTGTCAGTGTGCAGTTCCTAAATTATGATTGTAATCTAGGTTAGAAAGTTATGTTTTTTCCTAGCCTTTCATTATCCTAATTGTGCTAAAAAGGGTTTGTTTGGGTAGAAATAAATTCTCTTTAGTAAAGTCAACCCTAACCACTGTGTTAATCAATCAATCAATCATGTCACTTATAAAGCGCACTACATACCCGCGAGGGTCTCAAGGCGCTGGGGGAAGAAGGGGGTGGTGCTGCTACTGATCGAAGAGCCAGGTCTTGAGGAGTCTTCTGAAGGCCAGTAGGTCTTGGGTCTGTCGGAGGTTGGTGGGGAGGGTGTTCCAGGTCTTGGCGGCGAGGTGGGAGAAGGATCTGCCGCCGGCGGTCGTTTTCCGGATGCGGGGGACTGTGGCGAGGGCGAGGCTGGTCGAGCGGAGCTGGCGGGTGGGGGTATAGAAGCTGAATCGTCTGTTGAGGTAGGCTGGTCCGGAGTTGTGGAGTGCTTTGTGTGCGTGGGTGAGGAGCTTGAAGGTTATCCTCTTGTTGACAGGGAGCCAGTGCAGGTCTCTCAGGTGGGGTGTGATGTGGCTGCGTCGGGGGATGTCGAGGATAAGACGTGCAGAGGCGTTCTGGATGCGTTGCAGCCGTCTCAGGAGCTTAGCCGTCGTTCCTGCGTAGAGGGCGTTTCCGTAGTCCAGCCTGCTGGTGACGAGGGCCTGGGTGACTGTTTTTCTTGTTTCGGTGGGGATCCACTTGAAGATCCTGCGGAGCATTCGGAGGATGTTGAAGCAGGATGAGGAAACGGCGTTGACCTGCTTAGTCATGGAGAGGGTGGGGTCGAGGATGACCCCTAGGTTGCGTACTTGGTCGGTGGGTGGCGGGGCTGTTCCCAGTGATGTTGGCCACCAGGAGTCGTCCCAGGCTGAAGGGTTGGAACCAAGGATGAGGACCTCCGTCTTGTCCGAGTTCAGCTTCAGGCGGCTGGTCCTCATCCATTCGGCGACGGCCTTCATTCCTTCGTGGAGGTGGGCTTTGGCGGTGTGAGGGTCTTTGGTGAGGGAGAGGATCAGCTGGGTGTCGTCGGCGTAGGAGATGATGTTGAGGTTGTGCTGTCGGGCGACGTGGGCGAGGGGTGCCATGTAGATGTTGAACAGCGTTGGGCTGAGGGAGGAGCCTTGGGGTACGCCGCAGATGATCTTGGTGGCCTTGGATCGGAAGGGGCGAGGCGGACGCTTTGTGTTCTGCCGGAAAGGAAGGATGTGGTTCAGTCCAGGGCCTTCTCTTGGATCCCGGCGTCGTGAAGGCGTGTTCGTAGTGTGTGGTGGCAGACCGTGTCGAAGGCGGCTGATAGGTCCAGGAGGATGAGGGCTGCTGTTTCTCCGTTGTCTAGCAGGGTCCTGATGTCATCGGTGGCGGCGATGAGGGCGGTTTCGGTGCTGTGGTTGCTGCGGAAGCCGGACTGGGAAGGGTCCAGGATGTTGTTCTCCTCGAGGTAGCGGGTCAGTTGTTTGTTGACGATTTTCTCGGTGACCTTCGCGGGGAACAGGAGCAGAGAGATGGGTCGGAAGTTCTTGAGGTCCTTGGGGTCTGCCTTGGGTTTCTTGAGTAAGGCGGTGATCTCGGCGTGCTTCCAGCTTTCCGGGAAGGTTGCTGTCTCGAAGGAGATGTTGATTATTTTCCGGAGATGGGGCGCGATGGCTGTACTGGCTTTGTTGAAGATGTGGTGAGGGCACGGGTCTAGCGGTGAACCGGAGTGGATGGTGTTCATGATCTCACTGGTGTCCTCGTCGTTGATGTTGGTCCAGGAGAGCAGGCGGTTGGTGGTTGTGGGGCAGTGGTCTCGGTGGTTGCCAGGGCGGTCGTGGTGTTGAAGCTGTCGTGGATGTCAGCGATTTTGCGGTGGAAGAAGGTGGCCAGTGAGTCGCACAGGTCTCGCGACGGCTGGATGTCGTTGGTGTTGGAGCTGGGGTTGGAGAGTTCTTTCACGATGTTGAAGAGCTCTTTGCTGTTGTGTGCGTTGTTGTCTAGGCGGTCTTTGAGTGAGGCCCTTTTGGCGGATCTGATGAGGTGATGGTGACTGCGGGTGGCGCTCTTGTGGGCGGCGTAGCTGTCCGCTGTCCGTTCGTGGAGCCAGATCTTCTCCAGTTTTCGGCATGTTCGTTTGGAGGCCTGGAGGTCTTCGGTGAACCAGGTGGCTTTCTTGCTGGTGTGGCTGTTGGGCGGATTCTTGAGCGGGGCGAGGGTGTTGGCGCAGTCGCCGATCCACTGTCTGAGGTTGCGGGCGGCGGTGTCAGGGTCGGAGGGTTCGGCGGGTGGGCTCAGGGCGAGGGTTGTTACGTTCTGAATCCCGAGTTTGAGCTTCCCCAGACCAAGGACTCTTAAAAAATGCCTACCAGTATGGATGACATGCAAATCCTATGCCTTGTAGTCCCCTTTGTCTTATGTAACTTTTTTTATATACTAATTTACACACGTATGACTCATTGTCTCTGTATGTGTGTGTGATGTAAAATGCTCCGACACTCTACCCTGGTATGAGCAGGGGCATAGCCTGGTCAGTAAGATGGGGGGGATTTGAGCTTGAGATATCCCAATAACCCCGCTGGTTAAAAACAATATTTGAGAAGCAGGAGAGGGGCTTAAGGAGCAGTAGGAAGTGAGAGGAGTGCAGATTGTGAAGGGAACTTAAAACTTGATATTTTGTAAAATAACTTTAAAACAGAGACAAGTGTGTGTGTGTTTTTGTCTGCATGTGTACATAAAAATCCCAAGTGAAATCTGGCAAACACCTCACCACTCATCATACCCAACATAAAGCACCTGTACCCAATAATTACTAGAGAATGCATTTATTAGGGGGGTTGTAGCACCCCAAGCTCGAACCTACACCCCTGGGTATGAAAGACACTATAACACAAATCAAATATATGTGAGAGAGGGGCTATGGAGAGATGAGAGGCACTGCTGGAGGGGTATAGTGAGGGAATCATTAAAGAGGCCCAATAAATATTGCTTTGCGTATCCGGATTCACTGTAAGGTCATCATTTACTATGCTTTCAAAACTAATACAATTGAATATATAATGAAAAATGTGTTGTAGAATGCATAATTCTTTCCCAAATGTTCTTGGGGAGCGAACCCCTCCAAGCAGGGCTCAAGTCCTAAAAAAAGAAGTGGGGGACTTACCAAGTTAGGCAGAATGGGTGTGACATCACCATGTGTGACATCACAGGAAGTGACATCACCACATGTGACATCACGGAGCATGACATCGCATGTGGCATCACATGATGTGGCATCACAATCCATAACCTCACAGATCTCACATATGTTTAGCAGGCCTATCATGAGAACATTTGAGCAAATTACAATATTTAACACATTAGATTTTGAATTATGGTTGTGCCAAAATATTGACACAACCCCGACAGTAAAATCTGGGCCTCAACTTATACATTTTTTTTAAACCCTGACACCAAGCAATTGGCAACAAGGAGAAACATGGCAGTACATCTGTTCTGCTTAATTGGATGCAATGTCTGTATTTTAAAATATCTTATGGGATTAAGGCACTTGCTGCATAGATCTTTGTGTGCCAGCTAAATCTCAGGGAATAATAATAATGGTTGGACAACAGTGGAGGATAACGTATTTGCTGAGAGATCTGTGTTTTACCTAGTCCTAGTTTTGAATCAAAGTAGCATAGAGGGTTGATATGTCTCTTGTAAAGCTCATTATGTAACACGCAGATGACAGATTTTCATTTTATGTAAATGAGTAAGTGGGTTACTGCTGTTAAGATAGAGATTCTTTTGGTACTTGCAGTTCAAAAATTGTAATCTTTCTAATACAGCACAGTGAGGTATGAAGGACTTGGGGTTCCTCCACTTTGTAACCCTCACTGTCTTATGTAACACATCCTTTATATTGATTTACAACACATCCTTTATTGATTTACACACATATGATTCATTGTCAATGTATAATCTATAGATGTGATTTAAAGTGCTCTGACACCCTGCATTGTGATGAGCAGTGCCACTACTCATCCCAATGCAAGGCGTCAGAGCACTTTAGATCACAAGTACACAAATAACAATTTAAATTCCACTATTTTGCACTACTGTATAAAAGAAATAAAACTAAATAGTGTTATTTAAATTATTTCTGAAAATGCTGGGGTAACCAACACAACTGACATTCTTACAGTGTATGCATATCTCTTGTATGCTGGGACTGAATAAAGTCAAAAGTATTTCTTTCTTAAGTACCTGTGAAGTGATAAGATGTGAGCCTTTGTTTCCTCTCCATTAAGTCTAGCTGTGAGGCTCCCAATAGCTCCCAGACAGGATACTAAACAAAAAGAGTCCTGATGGTCCCTTAACTTCGTCTTTTGGTGTGGGCGCAGCTGTAATCTGATGAGCCCCTTCCCCGCCTGCACCTTGCTGCTCAGACAAAAGCAGATAATGTGCAGGCATTGCTGAAAGTGTCCCGGTGTCAGAATATGACTCTGGGACGAGTTCAGCATATCGGGAGAAGTAGGAAAGGAACTTGGCACTCCACTGAATGTGGCCAGCTTTGCAGCAGAGTAGACGGCGTATACCGTCTGAAGATAGTTGGTAGACGGTGTCTACTCACGTCAACCCTGGACTCCAGCCCTGCCTCCAAGCCTTCTTGTAGTGGTCAGGCTCGCTCGCTGCGCTCGCTCGCTATGTGCCATATGGGGGCTGGTCAGGAAAATTTGCCAAGGGTGCTTTGGATTCCCAGTCCAGCCCTGGCTTTCACACCCCCTTAATGGAAACAGACTGCTTGAAGGGATGAACTGCAGCTTTTCTCTTTGCAATGAGAGCATGCATTCCCTTCAGAATGCATGCTCACATTGTAAAGAATAGGCATGCGAACGAACAGGGTTGGGTCGCATCCTACTTCCTGGGCTGGAACCGACGAAAGGAGGTAGTTCGGTTTCAGTTGCAATCCAATGTCGGATGGACTCCGGTCCATCCGACATTAGAATCAGGCCCATAGAAGAAGCAAATTATCATTATTTAATGATTGTTTCTGTGCAGGAAGGGATACCTTCCTGTACATAAACAATCATTAATGGTGCTTTGCTCTTTCCATGTGTGCTGCAGAATTCATGGTGTTAGTTTTTGGCGTTGCCTCAGAATTACAGATCCTTGTAAATCTGGGGCAGCGAAAAAAAGCAACAGGTGTTGCAGTGTAACGCCCACAGCAACACCCATTGCATGCCCCTTTCACGCTTAACGCCACATTGTAATTATGGTGCAGGGCATTGCACCACCGAAATGTCAGAATAAGAAATGTTCCGGTGGTGCAATACCTTTGTAAATATGCCCCTTTATTTTCAATTATTGGTGATATTTATAGGAAAAAAACATGGAGTTGGTGCAGTTAGTACCTTAATCTTCTTGTTATTCCCTGAAAAGTCATAAATGTCTGGCATTAATCGCACCAATATTTTCGGGCTCTGAGTCAGATTTTATCAGGTGCCATGAATGTCACACCATTTACCACCCACTTGTAATAAAGGTTCTTGCTTGTTTTTTATTTTCTATTGCAGCTTGTTTCATCAACAGAGATGTTATTGCTCATAAAAGAAATTGAACAGAGTTTAGCAGTGCAGCAAATTAGGGTGATCCTGCCTGACCTGGCAGCTATTTCTGAATAGGGTCTGTGATCCAGCCGACTCAGTGAAATATGCTGTATTTTTCCTGGTGTAATTTTCAGTCATATGGCACAATTCAGCAGTGCCGCACATTGTCTGCTTTCTGTCTGATCATCAAGATGCAGGTGGCTTTCTTAATTTTACTTCTGGAAATTTCTAACAGAAAGGCCTGATTTAAAGGGACATCAGCCTTGGTTTTGTTCAATTGGCATCCCCACTGGGAGCCATCTGGAGCCTATAAGAATCGAAAGGAAACAAAGGCACACATCTTCTCACTTCACAACAACAATAGAAAATATTTGATTTGGAGGCAGGTTTTTGGCTTTGTTCAATCCCCTATGTAAGAGATGTGCATGCTCTGTAAGAATGCAAGTTGTATCTGTGTGAATGGGTAATTATACAAATAATGGTTTAAATGGCATTAACTATATTTTTTATTTCATTCTCTTATAGCCTCACTCATCCCAGGGTAGGGTGCCAGAGCGCTTTACATCACAGGCAAATGTAAAATAAACCATGCAAGTCTGTAAATCATATGTAGATCAATGTACAGGATATGTTACAAAAGACAATGAGTCCGTTCCTCGTGACTTCATCCCCGTTCCTTGGCTTACCTTGTTTACCAATTTATGGGTTCCTGGAGCTAATATTTTCCAGTTCAAACACTGGGCGTTTATAAAAAGACTATCAATAAAAGAAAATTTGATGTCAATTGACTAAAAAAGTAACAGGTAGGTGAGGGAAGCAATGAACAATAATGTAGAGAAGAGAGACCAGAGAGGGGAGAGAGACAAAGCGGAATGGATATCCTCATCCAATCAGAACATTTTCAGACAAAATACTTCTGGGTGGAGCATAAGAATAGGGAGGAAAGACATTGAATGCTCCCGAGTGGGACGGGTATGCCCGGAAGTGGGTCCCATGCTCTCCATACCACTGGAGTCAAGCTAGCCTGGCTGATGAGGGGTAATCCCCGAAACCAGTCCCAGGGTGCTTGTTTCTGGTCCAGGGAGGACCTGGCCTGGCAGTTCAGGCTGGACTGTTCCCATGGGGAGCAGGATCAAGACTGATTTGCATATGGCTGGGTTTGAACTGGAATAGCATGAAGAGCAAAAAATCTCTCATGTATCTCAAATCCCATATCTCTGAACTGTAGTCAATGTTTGACATTGTTCAACATTTTGTCCATCACTAGTTCCTTTTGCATTGAATGAAGTATAGCAGCAGAAATAGACAACAAAGGCATACAATCATGATCAAATGGCTAACCCAAAACTCATTCTAGATATATGTTATGTACTGGAAAAATAGGTATGTCTACAGACCACTCAAGTTGCATTAAGTTAAATTCTAAAAGTGATTATTTAATTTATTCAGTTTGCCTTTTTAATCAGTTTAAGTAAATAGTGGGGAAATCCGCTTAGCAGAGCTAATGCGCTGCTCCCTCTCTGCTTATCTTACAGGACATGAGAGCATGGCTTTGGTGCTTCCAGTCCTGAAGATGGCATGTGGCCTGGTTCTAAAGTGAGGTTCTATCTTCTCTACCCAACAGAACAACAGCAACTCATTGTATTTGCTTCTCTGACAGTGATGGAGATCTGGATGTGAGAGGATGGCACACACTGTATTGTGAGCAGCAACTTTCAGGCCACCCTCCATAGTTGGTGAGGAGTCTCACCTCAGAGTCTGGGTCTTTTAGTTCTTTATTTCTACTTGTCATCACCAGGCAGCACCGGGCAGCATCTGTGCCCCATACAGTGAAAGAATCTGCAAACACCTACTGCGCAGGTACCCCCAAACTCCTCCAGCTATTGTCGGTCATATCAGTCACCATGCATGATGATCTGCATGTTGGAATAACGTATTTGCATTGACCCTGGGTATGTATGTACTTGCACGATACCCCCTTTGGTATTTCATACAGGACTTGTCACTGAATGAATCAGGAATGCAAAGTAGGAAATAGGGCAATGGACTGCAACATCACCAACATTACAAATACATATAAAATTATAATTGGCAAAACAATGAAAAAACCCTTTTTAGACATTCCAACAGGGATTCTCACCATGAAAACCTTCTACCCCAGGGTTTATCTGAGGTGTAACCAACACCAAAGCTATTGCTTACCAATCTAATCTGTGAAAATCAATTTAACAAAATTCTGGTCTATAGCCTTTAACAGAGTGTAATGACAATCCACCCCTAAATACATGTAAACTGTAATAAATGAATTTCACAATTAGTAAGTCAAGCCCACTACCTTTATTATTACTTTCATTATAAACAGATCAAACCTATAGCGTTGCACATAACCTTTCTCAATGAATCCATTAAGTGTATAGTCTTCATCACTGGCTTGTCAGAACAAACTGAGGCCTCCTCTGATGTACATAAGATGGCAACCATCAGGCAAAGCCATAAAATGATGTATATATACAAAATTGCATTTGGCAAAACAATATACAACTCCTCAGAAAAATTTCCTGACAAGGATAAGCAAATTGCATGTCTTCAAGTGGTTATCACAGGGGCTAAATAAACCCAAAACCTTTGCCTACAATGGTAACCTGTGACTTTCCATCCAACAATATATCTGTTAACAGCCTTTAACACAGTGTAATGATAATCCATCCTTAAACACCTATCGGCAGAGATAAAAAACTTTTCATAATAAACTGGTTAGGTTTACTGACTTTTCACAACTTTTCAGAATAAACCTATCCAGCCTATGGCATCTGAGATGAACTTTCCCAAAGAACAAATCAGGACTATAGCCTTCATTATTTGGTGGCAACAACTAAGGCCTACTGAATTCTGCATATGCTTTCCTACACAGCAACTGTTAGACCTGTCAGCCTCAGGGTTGTCTTCCCCCAAACCTTTTGCTTTCACCCCTTCTATTTTTGCTGATCTCTTTTTGTTGGCTATAAGACTCTGTGCACTTTAACACTGCTAACCAACGCAAAAGTGCTTGTGCTGTCTCCCTTAAACATGGTAGAATTGACTTATACCCAATTGGCACATTTCATTTACTTGAAAGTCCCTAGTGAAGTGGTACCCCATGTATCCAGGGCCTTTAAATTAAATGCTAGTAGTGGGTCTGCAGCACAGACTGTGCCACCCACTTATGTAGCCCTGTAGAACTTGTCTCAGGCATGCCATTGCAGCCTTTGTGTGCAGTTTTAACTACTATTTTGAACTGGCAAAATAAACCTTTTGCCAGTCCCACTTCTTCCTTTTTAATAAATATATGTCACCCATAGAGTAGGCCCTGAGCAGTCCAGAGTGCAGGGTAAAGTATATACAAAGTTTGACATGTAATTTTTTGATTTACATGTCCTGGTAGTGAAGAACTCCTAAATTCATTTTTCACTATTGCAAGGGCTACCTCTCCCATAGGATAACATTAGGTTACCTTATCACATTTAACAAAGGATAACTCTCAATTGGGTGCAGGTATACAGTTCGAGTTTGGTGTCTAAAGAATTGTACTTAAAGCCCTCTTAAATGGTAAAGTTGAATTTTTTGTCACAATTCTGAAAATGCTGCTCTTAAAAAGTTGCTGCAGCAACAAATGATGCATGGAATGCTGAATATATCAAACATTCACCCATTAAATAAATTCATCATTCATTTCCTCACTACGCCACCCCAGTTTGGACCCAGCCCTATACAAATCAGTCTTGACCCTGCTCCTCATGGGAACAGTCCACCCCGAACTGCCAAGCTGGGTCCTCCCTGGACAGGTAACAAGCATCCTGGGAATGGTTTTGGGGTATCACCCCTCATCAGCCAGGATAGCTTGAATCCAGTGGCACAGCGAGCAAGCAACCCACGTCTGGGCATACCCATCCCACGAAGGACAAAAAATGCTGCAGCAACACATGATGGACAGAATGCTGAATAAATCAAATATTTACCCCAGTGAAGAGATCTGTGTTAAATCCATTGTTCTTTTCCTCACAACGCCACCCCAGTTTGGATCCAGCCATATGCAAATCATTCTTGACCCTGATCCTCATGGGAATAGTCCAGCCCGAATAGCCAAGCTGGGTCCTCCCTTGACTGGTAACAAGCATCCTAGGACCGGTTTTGGGGTATCACCCCATATCAGCCAGGTTAGCTTGAATCCAGTGGTACAGCGAGCAAGGGACTGGGTCCCAGGATACTTGTTTCCGGTCAAGGGAGGACCTGGCCGGATTAGTTTGGGCTGGACTGTTCTCATGAGGAGCAGCATCAAGACTGAATTACACATGACTGGGTTTAAGCTGGAATGTCATGGTGAGCAAAACAATGATGAATTTAGGCCCAGACTTCTGTACTGGGGTGAGTGTTTGACATTGTTCAGCATTCTGTCCATCAATTGCTCTTTGTGCACATTTAGAAAGTTGGCATTTTCTTGTCCCAACCATTTGATGCCTGCAGCGTGTCCCTGGGTTACATGATCAGGTGTAGCTGACAGTTCATCTTTGTGTATTGCTCCCAGACAGTGAAACAAAGAGAAGATAGTTGTCGGCAGAATGGGCCACTCCGACTTAATGAGGTGAAGGAGCTGTCACCTACCACACTTGCACATCATAAAGGCTCTGCCTGAGCACTCTCACAAAGGGTTTTTCACTAATCCGTTGTATCCCTAGACAAGCTGGGTCCAGGGCAAGGAGGAAGGAGATGCCTCACAGATCTGGGGGATGGAATCCTCTAGAAAATTCTTCTACTTCAAAGTGAGCACCAGGTATAAATATTGGACCTCAGACCTCAAATCTTCAGTACACATCTAGACCTGTGGAACACTCAGAAGAACTGCTGTGCTGCTTTGCTGCAGATAGGCTTGACACTCTGCTGCCCTGCTGTGCTGCCCTGCTGCCCTCCTGCCTCCATGAGAAGGAATGAAACCATACCTTGAACCTAGGAACACCAGAATAACTCCAAGTGCCTGACTGCTTTTTGCTAAGTTACCAGAGGGTTGAGCATATTTGAAGTTTGCCTGTGACTTCACCCTAAAAAGTATTGTGGCTAATGCTTGAGTAAGGTTCCACCCCCCAACCACAGCAATGTTCAAGCATACAGTCCGAAAATTATAAATATACTCAAAACTACAGCTTACAAAACAATATCCAACTCCTTCTATGAGGGTCAACAAGGATTATTAAAGTGCAAGTCTTCTACCCACATGGTTTGTTAGAGTGGGTGACCAGCATCAAAATACTTGCCTACTAAAGTAGTATTTGGGAATCCATGTTACTCATTGCCAGTCTACAGGATTTAACACAGTGTAAAAACAATCTACACTTAAAGGCCTGCTGGATTTAGCATATTATTTCAACAATAAATAATTCAGGTCTACCGTGTTTGTCATACATTCCCATTATGAAGAAATTATGCCTCAGACATCATTTTTTTATTCAGCCAAATCAGGACTGAAGCCTTTATCACAGGCTTCTCAACATAGCTATCTCACATCTACGATATTCCACATAAGCTTCCTCACATGGCAACAATAGGTATACAGTCATAAAATTATATGTATGAACAAAATTACAGTTCAGAAAAATTAACAATCCTTTATAAACAGCACAACAAGAATTCACAAAGTTCTAATCTTCCACACCAAAGATTTGACACAGGGGCTACCCAGCACCAAAACCCTTATCTACTCTAGTAATCTGTAAGTGACTCTGTAACAAAATACAGCTCTAGAAGTTTTAATACAATGTAATGACAATCCACCCTAAAAACCCTATTGGCTTTTGCACATTATTTTCACAATTAGTAAATCAGCCCTATTCCCTTTTCTGTGACTTTTAGAAATCAGCAGAGCAGGCTTACGGGCCTGTAGCCTGACTCAATTGCTCAGTCTTGGTGTCCTGAACATAAACTTTTTCGCTAGGCAAATGTGTTATATCTGCTTCTTTCTAGCTATTTGTGCTTATGTCATTATATGATGTATTATAGTTCTAACATGGAATGTGGGAGGCTGAGGCAGATTCTCATCTTGGCAGTTGGAGCTGTACCAGGGTACTGTGCTGCAATGGAATAAACTATCTCCCAAGCTTACCTATTTGTGTTATTTCTGGATTTAACAACTGGCGACGAGCTGGAGCATCACCTGCTACCCTACTATTTATGCAGCACAGGTGTAGTGGTGTTTCCTGACAAATCCCCCCCCCAAAAAAAACCTATGAACACGAAGAACTCAAATTTATCCTGTTTTGAGTTTCACCAAGTTGTGTAGCATCGACATACTTCAAGGATCTACTGTTACTGCATTATACTTCAAGCGACTGGTATTGTACATTTATATTTTATTTACTATCATTGAGAGAGCGCCACCTCTAGTGTTGTTTTCAATGACTTAAAGACTGTGTACTGAATGAAGGAACGTGTTTTAGTAGACGTTCAGTTCCCTTGCATCGTGCTGGACAATTTTTGGTCTATTTTGTTTTTTTGTTTAGTGGGCATATGTAGATTTGGCCATTTTCTGCTATACTTTGAATTAAGAAGCCTGACCGCGTGAGCTTCCTGCATGCACTGTCTCACCGTTCTGTTCCTGATTGTTTTCCGTGTTGATCTTCAGTCTCCGACATCAGCACGTTCTCACAGTTCTAATGCTGATTGTTCTCCACGTTGAGCTCCGGACGCGTTGAGCTCCGAAGTGACGTAACACTAAAAGTACACGCTGCACGCACGCATTACGCTCTGCTTTACCTACCGCTGCATCTAGAGCGCGTTCTTCAGTTTTCATTCATCTACAGAGTGCCTTCCAGTTTTGTTTTTCTCTCTGCAGCCGATTTCATTTTAAGTTGAATTCCGTCAACTTATTGCTACTCTTTCATTGCCACAGGAGAAGAGAATGTTAAAAATTCTCCCAAATGTGTGGCGAGCATTAATGTGTTGACTTAGAACTAATAGCTGATTCAGGATCGCCTTGGACGATTGTTACTATGGACTATTTTCTTCAAACATTTGGACATGTGTGGAATATGGAGTGTTTAATTCCATCTGACATTATTGCTGAGAGCTTTAATGGTAGTGTCATTGACATAGTGGGATATGTCAACTCTGACATTCATTTTAAAGGTAGAGAGGCTATGATTAAATTGTATGTGGCACCCAAGGGAGTGAATGTTCTTGCTTGGAAAGATCAATGGAAGCTTGGCATTGTTCTTAATCCCAGGAGTCACGAGCCAGTTTTAGTTATTGAAGAAAAGGAGATGAATAGAGGAATTGTGAGTGATTTTCCTGAAGTTTTCACGGAAAGGTTGGGAAAACTGGAAAACTATTCCCATAAAATCAAACTCAAGTCTAATGCTAAACCTGTAATACAAAAGTTGTGCAACGTTCCTGTTCATGTGAAGGATGAGTTAAAAAACATGTTGTTGAGTATGGTGAATGAGGGAGTAATTGAAGAGACAGAGTCTTCAGAATGGGTGTCTTCGATATTTTTGGCACGCAAACCAGATAATTCTCTGAGATTCTTTGTGGATTTGAGAGCTGTTAATGCCAACGTTATTGTGAACTGTCATCCTCTGCCCAACATCAATGAACTGATTTGCATGCTTGATGGGGCTAAAGTATTTTCCACTCTAGATTTGAGGTCAGCCTACCACCAGATTGAGCTGACTGAAGATTCTCGTCATTTGACAGCGTTCATTACACCGCAGGGGCTATTTCAATTTAAACGTATGCCTTTTGGATTAGCCTCTGCGGCGTCTGTTTTCCAAATGTCTATGTTTCATCTTTTCAAGAATATGGAAAAATGTGTCAAATGCTTCCAAGATGATATGTTGATATTTTCAAAGGATGAAGTGGAACATGAAAAGCATCTTAGAGAAGTGTGTAGTGTTTTGAGGAAAATTGGTTTGACACTAAAAGGTAACAAATGTCATTTTATTTGTAAATCTGTTGAGTACCTGGGTCACACGGTATCCAAGGACGGTGTCATTCCCAAGAAATCCCTTGTTGATATCATTCTTAAAGCTCCTGCTCCTGATAATAGGGAGAAATTATTATCTTTTGCAAGACTTTGTGAGTATTATGGCAAAATGATTGTGAATTTTGCTACCAAGATGGAACCCCTCAGGGAACTCACGAGGAAAAATGTGGAATATTTATGGACTGACAGACAAAAATCTGCTTTTGAGGAAATTAAAAAGAGATTGCCCATGCTCCTAATCTTAAACCATTTAAAATGGGTGCACAATGTATTGTGACGGTAGACGCAAGTATGTATGGAATTGGTGGTGTATTATCACAAAGGTGTGGTAGGGAACAGTGGAATATTACCTTTGCTTCACGTACTTTGTCAGATGCTGAAAGAAGATATGCTGTCATTGAGAAAGAGCTGTTAGCATGTGTCTGGGCCATTGAACATTTCCGTAATTTCATCTGGGGCTCACGTTTTATTCTCAAAACTGATCACAAGCCCCTGGTAGGGATTCTTTAACCGGGTGGAGGTTGGAATGCCACTGCTCGGATTGCGAGGCTTCTCTCAAAAATTCAAGAGTATTGTTTTGATGTGGAGTATGTGCCAGGACGCAGTAATGTAATGGCTGACTGTTTGTCACGTCTGCCTTTATCTGACATAGCAAACCGTCTAACTGGTCTTTAAGAGGATATTGTTCTTGCGGTGTCTGATTATGTTTTTGATGAGTTTAAAGGATTGCAGAAAGACAAGTGGATGAAAGCTGATATAGTTCTTTATCTTTAGCTTTATCTTTACTTGAGTTTTATATAGCGCTGGCTAGACCCGGAGGTATCAGAGCGCTTTACATGAGGAGAGTTACATAGGTTACAAGTTACACATTGTTACAGAAGGAACGTCAATTACAAGTTACATCCGTTGGGTCAAGGCGTGTAGAGGGTAAGGGGGTAATGTAAAAGGGCGACGGGGAGGGAGATTAAGCTGTGATCAGCTTCTGTGTCAGATTAAAAAGTTTGTTGAAGTGGGATGGCCAGAAAGGAGGAAAGTGCTGGGAGAACTTGCTCCGTTCCTTAGAATTGCTGAGGAATTGGTTGTAGAGAATGGTCTTGTTTTCAAAAGTGGAAAGTGTATTCCTCCAAAAGGTATGCAGTCTGATATTTTGAAATTGGCTCATGAAGGACATCCGGGTATGTCCTCAATGAAAAGGCTCTTACGCACCATGTTTTGGTGACCTGGTTTGGACAGGATGGCAGAAAAAGTGGTGAGGGAATGTCTTCTGGGTGTCAACAGTGAAAAAATGCTGAAACCTGTTCCAGCTCCACTTCAACCTATACTCTGGCCTACCACTCCTTGGCAGAAGGTGGGTTTTGATATTTCAGGACCTTTTCAAGCACTTCTGTCTGATTGTCGTTTTGCTTTGGTGCTAGTTGATTACCATTCTTAATGGCCTGAGGTGAAATTGGTGCCTAATGCCACTTCTAGTGCCATTATTGAGTTTTTCAAAGAGGTCTTTGGTAAAGAAGGTTATCCTGAAGTGGTTATATCTGATAATGGTACCCAACTTGTCTCCAAAGAAATGCAAAGTTTTTTCTCTTTTAGCAATATTAAACATGCGACCACTGCTTTGTATGAACCACAAGGTAATGGACAAGTTGAGAGGTTTAATAGAGTCCTTAAGGAGTGTATTGTTTGGGCCCGTGGTTTTGGTTGTTTGTGGAAGGATAAATTGAGAGGAAAACTGTGGTGGTATCGTATTACTCCTCAGACCACCACTGAAGTCAGTCCTTTTAGATTGTTGAGAGGTAGACCTCCCATTTCCAAGTTGTGTTCCTGGTGGTTCAGAAGGGAACAGGCCAAATTTCAAAGTGAAGTGAATCTTCAGGAGATTAAGGACAGGGTTCACTTGAAGCAAGATAAAATCAAAAAGTTGTATGATCAAAAATGGAAAACCAAGTGTCATTCATTTGAAGAGGATGATTGGGTGAAGGTGAAGACATCAGGGTTGTTTTCAAGGAATGTGCATAAGTTTGGTAAGGCTATGAGAATCATAAAAGTCTATGCTAACAGTGTCGTGACCCAAGATGGTAAGGTCTGGAATGTGAGACGGGTGGCTAGATGCAATCCTGATTTTAATGAAAAGTTTGATGATTGGTCCTTTTTGAGAGTGGACTTGGGAGAACAAATTTGCTCTGATTTGCAAGGTGCTTAATTGGAACGGAGTGACTCTTTTATGGATACTAATGCATATGATGAGGAAACCTTTTGTGATTCCTCTGCTGAAGATTCTGTAGCTTCCAGGGTTAAGTTGGGAATACGTGTAAGACGTTGTCCTACCATATTTGCTGATTTTGTATCATCTTTATTTCCTCATTATTTCTTGTTTTCCTCTTTCCTGCTTTTCATTTTTCTTTTGTATATAGTTTTATTGTATTTTATTTGTTTATCTTGTATAGAAAAAAAGTGTGTTATATCTACATCTTTCTAGCTATTTGTGCCTATATCATAATATGATGTATTATAGTTCTAACATGGAATGTGGGTGGCTGAGGCAGATTCTCATCTTGGCAGTTGGAGCTGTACCAGGGTACTGTGCTGCAATGGAATAAACTATCTCCCAAGCTTACCTATTTGTGTTATTTCTGGATTTAACAAAAAGATGCATTACAAACACTCCTTTTCAGTGGAAACACACAACGTCTGCAATAAATATCTGTACTCAGGGTAATTAACATTTGGATTGAGCCAAACCCCCCTCCCTCAGTCTTCATATGTATGAAATTCCAGTTGGCAAAACAATATACAACCCTTCCTAAACAAGCATAACAAGGATTCTCAAAGTGCACATTTCCTACCCCTAGGGATTGTCACAGGAGGTAACCTACATCAAAACCCTTGCCTACTGTGGTAAGTTGTGAGGCTCCCTGTAACAAAATACCTATCTATAATATTTAACATAGTGTAATGGAAATCCACCTTAAAGGCGTATTGGCATTTACATATGCTTTTAACAATAAATAAGTCAGGCCGTAACTTTTCATAACAAACAGATCAGACCTACAGTCTTGGTCATGGTTTATCCCCATAACTAACTCAGCCCTGCTCTGCAAAGCACAAGCTCTCCCACAAGACAGAAAGCACTCCTTTTCAGTGGAAGCACACAACTTCAGTCCAATCTCTATCTCTACTCAAGAGAATCAACATTGGTGCGAGCCAAAGCCTTTTTGTTCAGCAGGGCTTATTAAACCTCTTTCTGTTGATCAGATAAGGTCTGGAGACAGTCGAGCTGTCAAGACCTAGAGGTAAAATACACAAGTATCTGTTAAATATTTTTGTTGCTAATAAGCAAATTAGACACAAACGAGAAGTCTGTGGGTGATTTTACCACTCTACGCAACGCCTAAGAAGAAGAAATCAGGTTTTAGCACCGTAGCACTGTTCAGGCAAAGTAAAAATATTCTGCTGAAACATCATTCAGAGGTAGTGGTCTGTGATATATAAGTGGGCCAAGGCTTTTTCCTTTATTGAAGGAGATTACTGTTCCATGCACTTCTTTCTTTCGATTACTGTGCCCGGAGCGTGGAGAAGAGCCGGGAGTATTTGCAGCCCCTTTATTGATAGCTGCTTCGTGCTGCCGCTTGACTTACCACTTAAAAAGCAAACAAAGAGGGCTAGAGAGAGCGTTTTATGTGGTTCTCTGCAACTTTATGCACCTGGGATCTGAGAGACTCTTGCACTGCAGTGTGAGCGTCGCTTGTTCATTGGGGCTTCTTTTGCCAAAATGTAAATGCAGATTTAAATACACTAAATATGATTCCCTCATTTTCATGTACCTTATTTGTCAACAAGAAACAGCTGCCAGGCATACTGGTGGGGATGTTTTCTCGCATTGCTATTTATACAATTGGTAAATATTGTTTCAAAGTCACTGCTGCCAGGCGTTCCAAAATGATAGTTTTGACCATGGAACTCCCGAATGGTGTTTGCCTAAGAAGTGCTGTTGCAGAGGGCCAAGTAGTAGGTTCCGGAAAACTATTGGAAGAAAGAGGAGAATAACCTAAACCAACATATCATGTGATTCTTTAATTCCAAATCTTCTTCCCACTGTGCAAATACATATTTAATAGCCAGGATCCATGTCACACTGGGTCAATGGATGCAGCTACATGGATACCTTGGGGCAGATTTACAAGCCCCTTGCGCCACTTTTGCGTCACTTTTCCCATGTTAAAAGTGACGCAAAAGTGGCGCAAGGGGCTTGTAAATCTGCCCCCTTGTGTTCTGCAAAAGGATTAACATTGTTTCTGAGTTTGGCATTCGAAAAGTTTATTTGATTTTAGAAGTGTGGCCCTCGGGCTTGCAACTTCCGGTTGTCTTTTTTATTTTACCTGGGTACCTTATCATGTAAAGAGTAATTGATTTGTTTCAACTACCTTACTGTAATGAACCCAATCTGTCCTTGGTATCTGTAACCACGTGACACGTACCACGTACATTAACCGGAACACCATTACACTCTATGAGCTGCTTTAAAATGGATTAGCTATCCAATAACCAAAATAGACATGGAAGTAATACTAAACACAGTAGTCTTTAAAAAGTCCCCAAAAAAGTCTTAGTTTGTAAACTTTGGAGAAGTGAAGGGCACACGTCTAAGCATGGCATCTCATCCTTATTTGTTTAAGACATGAACGTGTGTAAAAATTTTACTTCAGCAATGCAAGAAACACCTTTTTCATCCATTTGTGATTGGGTAGACATCTTGAGTAAGATACAAAGTCAGCATTTCCATATTCGGAAACTGCCGGCAGAAGGTGAATATCGTGGCAGCCGGTCAGCGGCTTCTTTTTGCTTCAGACAGACTGCTTTTGGCTGAGTATGTTTTTAAAACAGATTGCTTCGCAGCAGATCAACATCCCAGGTCCCTCATAGAGGACAAGACCCTGTGGCCCAGAACAGTACCCAAATGTTCCAGACAAGCAACCCGATAGCGACGGACAAACGAAGAGGGAGAAGACCAGGTCACAGCCCTACAGACCTCCACCACAGAGGTACCCTGCAACTCAGCAACCGTAGCCGCCATACTGCGAGTAGAATGCCCCTGAACCCTCACATGAGGATCCACCCACCGAAGTTGGGAAGCCATCAAGACCGGGGACCGAATCCAACGACCCAGCGTAGCAGTGGAAGGCTCAAAACCCTTTTTAGCAGGACCAAAGTCAACAAACAAAGTGTCCCCCTTCCGGAAGGACTCCACAACCTGCAGGTACCACAGTAAAGCACGCCGCACATCCAGACAGTGCAAACGAGACTCCCCAGCCGAGGAAGGAGCAGGAAAGAATTCAGGCAAAATCACCACCTGACTGAGATGAAACGCCGAATAGACCTCTGGGACAAAGGACGGTACCAGCACCAAAAACCACCAGATCTGAAAAGATCTTGCAGAAAGGATATTTACAAGATAAAGCCCCCAACACACCCAAGCGGCGCACCGAGGTGACGGCCACCAAAAAACAAGTCCCAAAAGTCAAGAGCCTCAACTCGAGACCCCCAAGGGGCTCAAAGGGAGGACCGGACAGGACACCCAACACCAGCAGCAAATTCCACGAAGGTAAGGACCTGACAGGGCGAAGAAACAAATTGAACAGACTTTGGAAAAAAAAACGAGGCATCAGACCCCCGTCATCCCTCAAATCATGCCAGGAGCCCCGAAAAGCCTGAAGAGCTGCCCGCTGCACCCACAGAGAAGCCACTGACAACCCCAGATGAGCCCCATCCTGAAGGAACTGCATCACCAAAAAGAGGTCAGCAACTGTAGGATCCATTTCCATAGCAGCACACCAGGCCGCAAAGGCCCGCCAATACCCAGCAGAGGACAGCAGAGTGGAGGACCTACGGGAAGCATGTAAAGTAACAGCCAAATGGACAGGAACCCCCAACACAGCCAAGCCCTGCCACATAACCGCCAGGCGACAGGTGTAACCCCTGCACGGAGCACAGGGGAAGGGCCAGAAACACCAAGGGGACGGAACCACCGGAAGGACCCATTCCCAGTCGCAACCCGGGCAGGAGAGGCCTGGAGCAGCAGAAAAGAGAGGGAAGGCATACAGAAGACCCCGAGGCCAAGGAGAGGCCAGGCCGTCGAGCCCCAGGACACCGGCCCAGAGAACAAAACAGGCCCACCGTGGCACTGACTGGGTCCGCAAACAGGCCCATCACCACAGGGAGGCCCCAACGACCCACCAATCGGTCAAACAAACTGGGAAGGAGGGATAAATCCCATGACGATGGAACGCCCCTGCCCAACTGAGCCGCCCGCACATCGTCCACCCCCCCCACCGAACATAGAGAGCAGACAGACCCAGCACCCAGACCTGAGCCCACAGGAAGACGTCGCTGGCAATCAAGGTCAAGGACCTGGACCAGGTCCCACCCGGATGGTAGACACAGGACTCCGCCACCAGAACGTCAGTATGAACCAACACCCAATGGCCCGCAGAGAGACCTGAAAGTGAACCAGGGCCAGCCAAACTGCCCTCACCTCCCGCTAGTTTGATGACCTCTGGGAGTCCAGCAGGGACCAGCCCCCCGAACCAGCTCCGACCCCAGCCAAGCACCTCACCCGGACTGGCCGGCAGCAGAAGACTCAACAAGCAGAGCCGGGGGAGCCAAGGAAATGTTGGCCAGAAGAAAACGCCGGCAGAGCCACTAGGAGAGCCCCACACGGAACAGGACAGGCACAGGCAGTGGAGACAAAAGACTCCGAGACCCCGTAGACCAACACCAAAGGATCCAGCTGGCCAGAAGAAGAAGGTGAAAATGAGCCCAGGGAACCAGAAACATCACAGAAGCCAAAAGCCCCCGCACCCACAGCCACTCCACCGTAGGGGGAGCCCCCAGGGACATCAAGGCCAGAACCAATGACTTAAGAGAGACCAGGCGCTGGACGGACAGATAACCAGGCCGACCAGAGACCGGAAACGAGCCCCGATGAACACCATGTCTCGAGAGGGGGACAAAGAAGAAACTCCCAGTACACCAAAAAGCTGCGCCCCGGCAGAACCACCAAGGCTGCCCCGAAAAAGAGACCCGTCAGCTGCATGCAGCAAGAAGTCGACCAAGAATGAAGAAGGAATACCCCCTCCGTAGGAAGTAGATCCACGGGAGGAGTCAGGACCTCTGCAAAGACCATTTGAGAGGACTAGAGGCCGAAGGGAAGAACGCAAAATTGAAAAAGGGCGCCTCCCACTGCAAGCCACAGAAACACTGAGAAGAGGCGGCGACAGGGACGCAGAGAGAGGCATCCCCGAAAACCAAGGAGGCAAAAAACTCGCCCAGTCGAACCCAATGAAGAACCGCCGGAAGGGTCAACACACGGAAGGGAACAGCCTCAACCCAGGAGTCGACCCAATGGAGACCCAGAACGGGCCAAAAACCGCCGGACACCGTCAGCACCGGGAACAGAAAGGAATAGGCCCCGGCGCCGACGTATGCGACCGGAATCTGACAGATGGCCCGATCGGTAAGCAAACAGGACACCCCATCCAGCAGAGCCACTCCGCGCGGACCGGAGAGAGGCACAGGAGCCAATCAAACCCCAGCATCCGGAGGAACCTGCCAAAAGATGATCACGGAACCACGAGCAACATAGCGCAGGAACAAGCAATCCGAAACGTCCCAGTGCCACCCCGGAAGAAAAACCGGAGCCGGCCACCCACCAGCAGGGATCATCGAGACAGCAGTAGCAGGGACCCCACAGGGCAGAGCCCATAGGCGTGGAGGCAGCGTGCATGGGAGAAAACAGGGCCAAAACTGTTCCCACCGGAAAGACGGACGAGACACCCACTTCGGTGGATGACCGAGAGGCCCCAGACCAAGGCACACAAGACGAAGCCGAACGCCCATCACAAGGCAAGGCACGCACAGGCTCCAAGGCAGCCAGAATGACAGAGGATTCCAAGCCACCCTGAACAGCCGCCGCCAATTCCACGAAATCCTGCACCAAGGAGGGCGCAGAATAAGCAGAGAACAGGCCAGTCCCCAGCGCCAAGGCAGCATCCGCAAATGCCTTCCCAAGGACAGAGACCACCTACCTATCCGTCGCATCAGACATGGCACAAACCTCAGGCAGAACATCCGACTCGCCAATCAGCGTGGCCAGGATAGAGTCCAACTGCACAATGTTAGGAAAGGGGTCGACCCCCTCCAACAGGCAAAGTGTCCGGAGGAAGCGAGGGACCCGCAGTACGTCCATTGCACGCCACTCTCACAGCACCACCTCCCACACTGGGCCCAAAGGGCAAGCCCAACTGGGAGGGCTTAGTGCACCAAGGAAAAAGAGTCCCACAGCCCACGCCCAGCTGGAGATGAGGAAAACCCAATTGGCCCACACAGGAGCCAGAATGACCCACCTCACCTCCCCGGAGACATACGCACTGCCAGAGGCGGGAGAAGGACCCTCCTCAACAGAAGGGGACCAGTTGCCCATAGGATCCAATGGACCAGGACGGGACGGACCAGAAGTCCCCCGGCCGAGCCCGCAGAGCACTGGACACAGCAGCCTCAATCAATCCCTGCATCATCCGTAGACATGAGAGGCACTGCACCCCCCACTGAGCCCAGGCGTCCAGGCCGCACCAGGGGGGACCGGAGACCCATCAGTAGATAACAAAGAAGAAGAGGACACCAGAACGTCCCCACCAAAACAACCTCATGCGACCCAGGACTGCAAGCAACCAGAGATATCACTCCCCAGCAGCCCCATGACAAGGCAGAAATACAACCACGCCGGTCAAGAAAAATCACCACCAAAAACAGCAGAAAGGGTCCAAAAGAAACAAATAACGGGTTAAAAACCTGACCTACAAGGACTCCATCGATGTGCACCGTAAAGGCCGCCTTGCAGCCTCAGCCCGGAAACATAGCCCCAGCTGCAGGAGGACCGCCGGACTCCGTCACGGCTTCCTGTGCAAGTGTTCTGCCCCTCGCCCACGAGGAGACCGTGGAGACACAGCATGCTGGGAGAACGCTGCCGAGGGCACCGCCGATGGAGAGAACCAAACCAAAGACTCCCCGGCACCACCACAGGGAGAAATGCCAAAGGTAAGTCTCACCCAGGGAGACAAAAAAGAACGGGTGGGTGTGGGGGCGGGCAGAGTTTTTATGGGCTGGGGGTGGGTCTAGAGGGAGGCGGGGCCTCACTTGTGATGAAGGAAGGCGAGGGAGGGATGGGAGGTAATGACATCATGGCATGTTGTAGCTGTTGCTGAGTGACTGCTCTGTGCGAGACTGTAGGGATTTAGCTGAAATTTTCACCAGGTCACCTATAAGGCCTGTAATTCAGGGTTGTCTCAGATAATGTTATTTAGTATGATTATGTAGGGTTTTTCTTTTATCATTATGACTAAAACTCTCTAATAAGGATCATTGTGGTATAAATAATTGGGCTGCAGAACACTTGAATTTGTATGACCATTATGGCTTCTTTACCTGTGGTATGCACATTTATGGTATGGTAATCATGCAATACAGCAAATGGACATATAGATTTATGCTCCTGGATATTTAGTTTATTATATTGTTCACTGTTGGACCTGACCCTCTTTGCAGGGTAATCCCCAAACGTTTTACTTTCAATCAATCAATCAATGGCCATTTATAGAGCGCACGGCTACCTCAGCAGAGATGTCCCGGCGCTAGTAAAATAGACTAGAGAAACTGAGTGGCTTGAGATACTACTCCAACTGCCTAAAGAGCCAGGGGGCATATTAGCAAGAACATGCGATAAATATCGCAAACCTTGCTTAGCGCGCCTTTTTTTATCGCCGGCTATCGCTGGATATTACCGCGGAAATAACATGCTATTAGCAAGGTTTATCTCCATTGCGATAAAATATCCAGCGATAGCGGCGAAACCCAGCTTTAACGTGAGAAATCCAGCGATAAAATCCTATCGCTAATTCTGGGGACTTAACCTTACAATCCAGCTCCCATTGACTTTCATTGCTAAGTCATGTTTTTATCAGTTCTTAAAAACAAGCGATAATCGGGGTTAGCGCGCGTTTTTTATCGCTTCGCGGGTATTGCTAATAGGCGATAGGTATGTAAGCGACTGTTTACCGTCGCTTTTAGTTGGGAACGCCTACCTTGCATGTCATTAGCGATAAATATCGCTGACATGCAAGGCGATGTAATTCCCGTCCTCTAACGCCTGAAAGCTGTCGCTAACGCCTGTTAGCGACAGCTTGCTAATAGGGCGTTAAAAATATCGCCGCTTTAGCGGCAAAAAGTGCCGCTAAAGCGGCGATAAAGCCCTTGATAATATGCCCCCAGGTTTTTAATGCCTTTCTGAACTCATGCTCCGTATCTAGCATGCGTAAGTGATAACACAAGACATTCTAAAGTTTGGCAGTCCTGACTGTGAAGGACCTGCCCCCCTGTCTCATTTTAGCAAAGCGAGGGACATTAAGGAGACGCTGCTGATTATATCTTAATGTCTATTCCCGGTGATATAGGCTAAGCCTCGACCTGAGGTAGCCATGGCCCTTGCCACGAATGGCTCAAAAAGCAAGGGTGAGAGCCTTAAACTCAATCCGCCTGGCCACAGGGAGCCAGTGGAGCTGTCTAAGGTGGGGGAAATGTACTGGCACAAAGGAACCCTGCGGATGAGCCTTGCCACCGCATTCTCAACTGTCTGTAGCATGTGGTCAGGTAGTCCGCCAACCCCAGGTAGAGACAGTTGGCATAGTCAAGCTGGTAGATTACTAATGCATGGACCGTGATCCTACAGCTCTCTTCTGGCAGGAAGCCTAAGAATTTCCTGATGGATCTCATTTTCCCAAAACAGGCCGCAGAAATTTGCCGGACTTGTGCCATGAGGGCAAGGTCCTTCTCCCACCTACCTTTTAACTGAGTTCTTAGGAGTGGTTGGGGTGCCTAACTCCCTATGCCACAAAAGGCACGATAGGGGAGGAGATGCTTGATTGAAAAATAAGACCTCCTTCTTATCGGCGTTAAGCTTCGAGAAATCTTTGTTCATCCAGCCAACAATGTCCTTCAGGCATTCCTTGAATTTATCAAAGGCTGCCGAGGATTGTTCTTTAAAGAAGAACACCAACTGGGTGTCTTCCACATAGGAAACTACCTTAGGCCCCACACTTGGTAATGAGGGCTGCCAGCTGGGCAAAGTAGATATTGAAGAGCAGCGGGCTTAAGGCAGAACCCTGGGGCACTCCACATATAGGTTGTTTGACTGATGATGAGGGCGGAGGAAATCTTGTTGACCACGGTCTTCAAGATAAGACCGAATCCACTCAAGTGCCACCCCCTGCACTCTGATGTGTTTTAGTCTTTCCATCAGGATTGCATAAGACACCGAATCAAATGCTGCTGAAAGGTCCAACAGCACTAACATGGCAGAAGAGCCACCATCCACTGACATTCTCACTGATTCGGCTACTTCTACCAACGCTGTCTCAGTGCTGTAGCCTGACCGGAAGCCTGATTGAGAATCGTGTAAGAGGTCATTGGCTTCTACATAGTTTGCTAGTTGATGTTGAGCCAGTTTCTCTAACACTTTGGCCAGTGCAGATAACAGGGATATCAGTCTAAAGTTGCTAAGATCTTCCGGGTCAGCATTCTGTTTCTTCAACAGTGGTAACAGATAGGCCTGTTTCCAAATGGCTGTGAAGATTCCAGTCCTGAAGGATGCCTTCCAGATTTTGTTTAGAACAGGGTTGAGCCAAACAGCCAGTGATCTGAACCACTGAGCCGGGCAGGAATCTCCCAGAGAACCTGATTTACATTTCCTGAGTTCTACCAGAGTCAACTCTTCCGTGATAGGGAGGAATTCAGGGAATATATGCGGTCTGTTCAGAGGGACAAGGTGATCCATGCTTCTCATGGACTCTGTCACTAGTGTGAATGAAGTATTCAGCTTCTGTATATTGTGTTCAAAGAACTCAGACAGGCTTGAACATAACGCTTGGGAGGAGCGAAAACTACGGTCTAGCACTGTGGGTTTGGTGGAGGATTTAATGATCCTCAAGATTTCTTTCACTGAGTTTTCTGAACTTGCAATACAACTAGCCAGATATTCCTTTCTCTTACATCTTAGCAGTTTATGGAATTTCTTCGGGCCTCTTCATAAGCACTTTTAGCATCAGGCAAATAGAACTTTCTCCACTCATGTTCCAACCTTTTGCAGCTTCTTTTCTCCTGTCTGATCTCCTCTGAAAACCAAGGGGCTGACGGGGCGGATCTGGAAGAAGTAATCAATCAATCAATCACAGAATTTGTAGAGCGCACTACTTACCCGCGAGGGTCTCAAGGCGCTGGGGAGAAAAAAAAAAGGGGGGGGTGCTGCTACTGGTCGAACAGCCAGGTCTTGAGTAGCCTCCTGAAGGTCAGCAGGTCTTGGGTCTGTCATAGGCTTAGTGGAAGGGTGTTCCAGGTCTTGGCGGTGAGGTGTGAGAAGGATCTGCCGCCGGTGGTTGTTCTTCGAATGCGAGGGACGGTGGCGAGGGAGAGGTCGGCGGAGCGGAGCTGGCGGTTGGGGACGTAGAAGAAGAGTCGTCTGTTGAGGTAGGCTGGGCCAGTCTTGTGGAGTGCCTTGTGTGCGTGGATGAGGAGTTTGAAGGAGATTCTCCTGTCGACGGGGAGCCAGTGCAGGTTCCTCAGGTGGGGGTGATGTGGCTGTGGCGTGGTACGTCGAGGATCAGGCGTGCGGAGGCGTTTTGTATGCGTTGCAGTCGCTTGATGAGCTTGGCCGGGGCTCCCGCGTAGACGGCGTTCCCATAGTCAAGTCTGCTACTGACGAGGGCCTGGGTGACTGTTCTTCTTGTATCTGTCGGGATCCACCTGTAGATCTTGCGAAGCATGCGGAGGGTGTTGAAGCAGGAGGAGGAGACTGCGTTGACTTGCTTGGCCATGGAGAGCGTTGAGTCGAGGATGACTCCCAGGTTGCGTGCGTGGTCGGTGGGTGTCGGGGCTGCTCCCAGTGTCGTTGGCCACCAGGAGTCGTCCCAGGCTGAGGGGTTGGAGCCGAGGATGAGGACCTCTGTCTTGTCCATGTTCAGCTTTAGTCAGCTGATCTTCATCCAATCGGCGACGGCCTTCATTCCTTCATGGAGGATGGATTTGGTGGCGAGGGGGTCCTTGGTGAGGGAGAGGATCAGTTGAGTGTTGTCGGCGTAGGAGATTATGTTGAGGTCGTGCTGTCTGGCGATGCGTGCGAGCGGGGCCATGTAGATGTTGAACAGTGTTGGGCTGAGGGATGATCCCTGGGGTATGCCGCAGATGATCTTGGAGGCTTCGGATCGGAATGGTGGGAGGCCGACTCTCTGGGTTCTGCCGGCGAGGAAGGAGGTGGCCCATTCCAGGGCCTTGTCTCGGATCCCTGCGTCGTGGAGGCGTGCGCGTAGAGTGCGGTGGCAGACAGTGTCGAAGGCGGCGGAGAGGTCCAGCAGGATGAGGGCTGCGGTCTCACCGTTGTCCAGCAGGGTCCTGATGTCGTTGGTGGCGGCGATGAGGGCAGTCTCAGTGCTGTGGTTGCTGCGGTACCCTGATTGGGATGGGTCCAGGATGCTGTTTTCTTCGAGGTATTGGGTTAGCTGTTTGTTGGCGATCTTCTCGATGACCTTGGCTGGGAACGGAAGCAGGGAGATGGGCCTGAAGTTCTTGAGGTCTCTCGGGTCCGCCTTGCGTTTTTTGAGTAGGGCGTTGATCTCTGCGTGTTTCCAGCTCTCTGGGAAGGTTGCGGTCTCGAAGGAGAGATTGATATCGTTGCACAGGTGGGGTGCGATGGAGCTGCTGGCTTTGTTGAAGATGTGGTGCGGGAAAGGGTCTGACGGGGAGCCGGAGTGTATTGTGCTCATGGTCTTGATGATGTCATCGATGTTCACGCTGGCCCAGGCTGGCAAGGGGTCGTGGTCGATGGTGTGCGGCGGGTCTGATGCATCGATCTTAGTTGGGGCTGTCTGGGTGTTGAAGCTGTCGTGGATGTCGGCGATATTGCGGTGGAAGAAGGTGGCAAGGGAATCGCACAGGGCTTGCGACGGCGGGATGTCGTTGGTGTTGGAGCTGGGGTTGGAGAGTTCCTTCACGATGTTGAAGAGCTCCTTGCTGTTGTGTGCGTTGTTGTCGAGGCGGTCTTTGAAGGAGATTCTCTTGGCGGACCTGATGAGGTGGTGGTGGTTACGGATGGCGTCTTTGTGGGCTGCGTGGCTGTCCGGTGTCTTATCACTGTGCCATTTCTTCTCTAGTTTCCGCAGGTACGCTTGGACGCTAGGAGTTCCGGGGTGAACCAGCTGGCTCTTTTGGTGGTGTCACTGTAGGTGAGTTTTTTCAGCGGGGCGAGGGTGTTGGCACAGTCATCTATCCATCGTCTGAGGTTGCAGGCAGAGTCGTCGGTGTTGGATGTGTCGGAGGGAGGGCTGAGAGCGAGGTTTGCCCGTAGTTGGTCTTCGGTGACTTTGCTCCAGCAGCGGCGTGGGATCTGTTGGGTGCGGTGGTGTGTGGTGGGTTTCTGGAAGGTGAAGTGGATGCAGCGGTAGTCGGTCCAGAGGAGTTCCGTGGTGTGGCTGAAGGAGACGTGGGAGCTTGAGGAGAAGACGGGGTCGAGCGTGTGGCCGGCGGAATGGGTCGGTGTTGTGACGAGCTGTCTCAGTCCGAGGTTGGCGAGGTTGTCGATCAGGGTGGTGGAGTTGCTGACCTCAGAGGAGCAACCATATCAAGCGCAGACGTCAGCCAAGCATTGAAGCAGGCAGCGTCACAATCGGGATTGCCTGATAATTGTGGCTGTGATCCATCTAGACTGGCTCCAGGGTGTTAGTAGTGACCCTGCTCTAGTTCTTCTTGACTTCAGTTGATTTTATGTTTTCCACGTCTTTGGCCCTAAAACTAAACTGAACCAAAAAATGGTCCATCCAAACCATATGCAGCGGCTCCTCGACCCTCAGCTCCTGCATGTTTGAGCAGATAAGATGTAAAATGTGACCTGCTCTGTGGGTAGGATATGTGACCAAATGGGCTAGGTTGCAACCATTAAGTGCTGATATAAACTGAGCACCATGAAGGCAGCTAGGTTCGTCAACATGGAGATTAAGATCTCCCAATACTGTAAAATTGGCATAGCGTAAGTCTATCTGGGCGATGAGATCCGCTAGTTTTGGTGTGTGGCTGCATGGGCAATCTGGTGGCCTATAAAGCAGCAGCCCAGCAAAGGAGAAAGAGGAGGAAATTTTAATACAAAAGATTAGGCCTTCAAGGTTGCAGATCTGTCCCAGGTTGGAGGTGGAAATCTCCCAAAAATCCTTAAAGATAATGGCCACCTCTCCCCTCATTCTATCGCCACCCCTGTTGGCACCCACAATTCGATAGCCTGCGGGAATCGCCATGGACACGTCAGGGTTAGTTCCTTCCCTTCACCAGGTCTCTGTAAGAAACATAATATCCCACGCATTGTCCATAAGGGATTGGCAGACATCGTCTGCATGCTTAGGTAAAGACCTGCAGTTGATTAGGCAGGCTTTAATGTCAGTAAATCTAGAGGTCTGGTGAGTAAGGTTTGCTGCTTTTTTTACATTTAGCTCCGGCCTCACTTTAAGAGTAAAATCACAGGCAGAAAAGCAAAACTCAAAGCACCCCACCCCAAAGTCAGCGCAGACACACCCATCACATGTCTCAGCTGTAAGTCTCACCATATTCCTGAAACCATGTATACATATGTCTGTACCTTTTTCTAGCAACCTCATATATAAAAGTAATATACAAATAGATGTATACCTGTGTTTTAAATATCTATCAACTTCACATGCATGACACGTATCAAAATGTATGTGCAACTAGAGACATACCTTAGTCACAAAACTATAAAGGCTTTACAACTTGACAAACTGCACTTCATATTTCAAACACACACCTAGATTTATGTGGCATACTTTAAGTGAACTTTTCCACAGACTCTTACGAAGTGTCATAATCACTAATTTCTCACCAAACCTATCTTAAACATCACTTATCTGATGCTGTTGCTTCACTATTCTACTACTAATCAGGTATTGAGCATAGCTAAGAGCAAATCGGCAACCTTTCACATGTCTCTGCTGTAAGTCTCCTCATATTTCTAAAAGCATGCAAGCATGTGTCTGTACCTTTTGCTAGTGACACCATATATAAAAAATAGTAGAGGAATCAATGTATACCTGTGTTTTACATGTCTAGGATCTTCAGATGGACAAAACATATTAGAATACATGTGTAAACAGAGATATACTTAAGTCAGAACACCACAGAGACTTTACAACTTGAGAGACTGCACTTCATATTTCAAACAAACAACTACGTTCATGCGGTATACTTTAAGTGTACCTTTCCACACACTCATACAAACTAGGCTAATCACTAATCCGTTTCCTAACATGTGTTAAACCTCACTTTTGTGCTGGAGCTTCACCATTCTGTGACTACTTATGGTGTTGGGCCTAGCCAAATATAAAGCAGCAATATATCACATGGCTCAGCTGTAAGTCTCACCATATTCCTAAAACCATACATGCATATGTCTGTACCTTTTCCTAGCAGTATCGTATATAAATGAAATTTATAAATAGATTTATACTTGTGTTTTTTAAGTCTAGCATCTTGAGATGCATAACACATATCGGAATACATGTGCAAATGGAGACATACCTCACTCTCAATACCATAAAGGCCTTGACAGTAAGGGTGGGTGGAATTTGCGGAGTTGCGTTCCGCAAAATTCCGCGAAACGGCAACGCGAGCAGGCGGAATTTCGCGTGCTCGCGGAGATTTTGCTGCGCCCGTTGAATCCTGCCCTGCATATTTATCCATGAAGATGCTACCGTTTTGTGCAATACCTCTACTCAACTGGAGTACTTTCTACTGGCTAATCGGTAAGTGCTACCTCGTTGGGTAAATGTATAGTGCCTTTCCTACACTACAGCTGCGTAAAGGTCCAGAAGAATTGACCCCAGTGACCTGTGTGTCTGTAACTTTGCCACCGCGCCGAAAGCGCCGGGGTCCTTTGATTAAGCTGTCCATCATTCTGGGGAAAGGGCGGGAAGACGGTGCATACCACTAGTGTATGTGGGGCGGGGGCAAACGGGCGGGGCTTCTAGGCCTGTTCACATGCCTCTTGTTTATAAAGGGTCAGAGCAGGATCTGAGCAGCAGATGAGGAGGAAGAACCTCCTGGTCACTGGACCTACACGGGGATTGCGCTCGGGAAAATCAAGGATGCAAAGACCTCCATCGGGGATTACAACTAATGTTTGACGGTAGATATGGGCAGAAAGCACTCCTGCTTAGCCTCGACCTTGCTCCCAAATTTTTTGTGCTGATTAATGCGTTACAGAATTTGAGCTTCAACTCGGGCACCTGCTTCAGTGCTTTCTTGCACCCGAATTCCGTTCCGCGCGGATCGCGGAAGTTTCGATATTTCCGCGTTCCGCCGGAACGCGGAAATGCCGAAATTTCGCAAGTTCCGCGAGCGGAACGGAATTTGCCGCCCACCCTTACTTGACAGACTGCACTTTACATTTCAAGCAGACACAGAAAATATTTCAGTATATTTAAAGTGCACCTTACAACAGACTCGTACAAAGTAACCTAATCACTAATCCCTCTCCTAACAAGTCTTAAACCTCACTTTTGTGCTGCAGCTCACCATTCTGTGACTCCATTACCCATGTGCTATTTCAATCACTCAGGCACTATCCTTGCACTCATCCATGCACTCAGTCAGTACTCCTTCAGGCACTATTCATGCACTTATCCATGCACTCAAGCTCTACCTCTGTACTCATGCAATTAGCCAGTCACTATCCATCCTCTCCCCCAATTACCCAGCCACTACCAGTAGAGTCATGCAATCACTCAGGCACACCCATCACATGTCTCAGCTGTAGGTCTCACTGTATTCCTGAAACCATGTATATATATGTCTGTACCTTTTGATGGCAAATTCATATATAAAAGTAATAAACAAATAGATGTATACCTGTGTTTTATATGTCTATCAACTTCACATGCATGACACGTATCAAAATACATATGCAAGTAGAGATATACCTCAGTCACAAGAGTATAAAGGCTTTAAAACTTGACAGACTGCACTACACATTTCAAACACACACCTAGGTTTATGTGGCATACTTCAAGTGTACTTTTCAACAGACTTTTACAAAGTACCATAATCACTAATTTCTCACCCAACTTATCTTAAACATTACTTTTCTACTGTTGTCTGCGGAAAGGTATACTTGAAATATACCACATGAGTTTAGGTCTGTACTTGAAATGAGAAGTGCTGCTTTTTAAGTTTTAAGGTGTGCATGATCTTGTGACTGAGGTATGTCTGTACTTGCAGATGTATTTTCATATGTGTTATGTATCTGAAGATGCTAGATGTATAAAATACAGGTATATATCTCTTTGCATATTTCTTTTATATATGATGGCACTAGGGAAAGGTACAGACAGATGCATCCATGCTTTTAGAAATATGGGGAGACTTACAACAGAGATATGTGAAGGGTTGCTGCTTTGTATTTTGTTACACTCTACATCTGAGTAGTAGTAGAATGGTGAAGCAGCAGGAGCAGAAAACTGATGTTTAAGATATGTTGGGTGAGGAATTACTGATTATGGTGCTTTATAAGAGTCTGTGTAAAACTTCACTTGAAGTATGCCACATAAATCTAGGTGTCTGTTTGAAATGTTAAGTGTAGTCTGTCAAGTTTTAAGGTGTGCATGGTCCTGTGATTGATGTATATCTCTACTGGCATATGTAGTCTCATATGTGTTATGCATCTGAAGATGGTAAACGTATAAAAGGGAGCTATATCTCTATTTATATTATATATGGTAGTAGTAGTAAAAGGTACAGACATATGCATACATGCTTTCAGGAATATGGTGAGATTTATAACAGACTCATGTGAAGGTTTGATGCTTTATATTTGGGTAGCCCCAACACCCTGAGTAGTTACAGAATAGTGAAGCTGTAGTACGAAAATGTACACCATGTCATAAACCTCACTTTTGTGCTGTAATTTCACTATTCTGTGACTACTCAGGATGTTGGATCTAGTGAAATATAAAGCAGCAACCCATCACATGTCTCAGCTGTAACTGTGCAATCACCCAGGCACTACCCATGCACTCATCCATGCACAGAGGCACTATCTATGCAGTCCTTCAATTAGCCAGGTACTACTCCTGCACTCATTCAATCACTCAGGCACTACCCATTCACTCCTTGAATAACCCAGGCACTACCCCTGTACTCAAGCAATCACCCAAGCACTACCTATGCACTCCTCCAATCACCCAGGCGCTACCCATGCACTCATACAATCACCCAGGCAGTACCTATGCACTCCTCCAATCACCCAGGCACTACCCATGCACTCCTCCAGGCACCCAGGCACTCCTCCAATCACCCAGGCATTACCCATGCACTCCTTCAATCACTCAGGCAGTACCCATGCGCTCCTTCAATCACCCAGGCAATACCCTTGCACTCATGCAATCACCCACGCATTACTCATGCTCTCCTTCAATCACTCAGGCAGTACCCATGCGCTCCTCCAATCACCCAGACACTACCCCTGCACTCATGTAATCACTCAGGCACTATCCATGCACTCATCCATGCAATCAGACACTACTCCCGCACTCATTCCACTTACCCATGCACTCATAAAATCAACCAGGCACTACTTTTGCACTCATGCAATCAGCCTGTCACTATCCATCCTCTCCTCCAATTACACAGCCACTACCCTTACACTCTTACAATCACCCAGGCAGTACTTTGCACTCATCCATTCACCTAGGCACGACTCGTGCACTTATCTATGCATTCGGGCACTATTCATGCAGTTATCCATGCACTCAAGCTCTACCTCTGCACTCATGCAATCAGACAATCACTATCCATTCTGTTGTCCAATTACCCAGACACTACCCTTGCACTCATACAATCACCCAGGTCCCCACCCATGGAGTCATGCAATCACTCAGACACACCCATCACATGTCTCAGCTGTAAGTCTCACTATATTCCTGAAACCATGTATACATATGTCTGTACCTTTTTCTAGCAACATCATATATAACAGTAATATACAAATAGATGTATACCTGTGTTTTGTACATCTAGCATCTTCAGATGCATAACACATACCAGAATACATCTGCAAGTAGAAACATGCCTTTTATATATAGTGTCACTAGGAAAAGTTACAGACACATATATGGATGCTTTCAGGAATATGGTGAGACTTACAATAGAGATATGTAAAGGGATGCTGCTTTATATTTGTCTAAGCTCAACACTTTAGGTGTTATTTTGAATTGGAAACAGCAGTCTGTGAAGTTTAAGGGACTTTATGGTGTTGTGAATGACATATATGTCTATGTATACATATATTGTCTGATGTATTATACATGTGAACCTGATTGTTTTGGGTAGTAGTAAAGAAATCCTTTAGTTGTGTTTTCTCATTCTGTTTTAGAGGTTGTGATGTCTTCTAAATAAAGGAATTGTGCAGTGTCTAACATAGCTTTGCAATTGAATTGAAAGTATTTCTTTATTTATAGATAAGAATATTTGTCTATAATTATATTAATAATATAAAATAATTTTTAGAAAGTTTTTAAACTTTTTTTTTAGATATTCTTCATTATTACTAAGAAAGATTCAGTATGACAAGAAAAGTTCAAAAGAAAAGGCAAGAAAAAAAAGTACTATTTAAAGGAGAGAGAAAAGCAGAAATTAGATGAAGTTCAAAATGTGACATTGAAGAAAAAGACTTCTGGTAAGAGAACTAAAGAATTTGTTAAAAGACTTTTAAAGAACGTAATGAATTTTCAAAATGTGGAAAAGAGAAAGAAAAGTTGTTCAACCAATCACAAGGAAACGAAAAAGGATATATTAATGGAAAATCAAGTTATGGGAAAATAATCCATGTTGAAAGAAGGATCAAAGAATATAAAGATATTAGGAAGAGAATGTATAAAAGTAGAGTACTACAAAATTTATTGAAAGATTATAAAAGTATAAAAAAAGATTAGAAGCTTACAAGAAAAAACAACAGATTGAAATTGTAGTAGAAAAAGCTTTTGAATTGAAAAGAAAATCATTTATATTGGTATTGAAGAGAATGAAAACATTGAATAAAACAATGCACTTTATGAAGGAGAAAAGCAAAAGAAAAAGACTGGTTAATAGAAGTAACTTTTGCAAAAATAATTCGGGTGAATGGAAGCGCACTTCTGATACTAAGCCTTTTTTTAATGAAGAGAGCTATTTTCAACAAAATTCATTAGTTCATGCAGTTGATACCAGTGGTCGTTGTTACAAAATAAAGGATGGTTGTCCAATTGAAAAAGAAAAGATGGTTCCTAGAAATGTGGAAGAAGTAATAGCTGAAGAAGTTCAAGGGAGACATACACAAACTCCAGTGTATAAGTGGGATTGTAGTAGTATTTGTAGTATTCAACAGGAATCTAGTGATATATTACGAGTTTTTTTACGAGAATATGCCAAAAAAAGTCTTAAACAGAAGATTAAGATGTTACAAGAACTAGATCCATGTAAAGTAAGAAAATATATTAACTCTGGCTTGTCTTTCAAGAAAAGTGTGTCAAAGTACTTTACATCATTTAAGAATGTTGGCAATACACCACTCAGAAATGCGAACGTTAGTAAGGAGAGTCTACCATGTAAAAAGTCCTGCATTATATTTAAGTGAAATGAACACAGCTCTTTTGCATGGTTCAGTATCGGATGTAAAAAAGTTTGTGATGGTATACAGTTTTGTTTCTTTGGTTCACAAGAGGAGTGTAGAGAAAGTGAGAGCTTGATAAGTGTAGGTGTTGAAGAACAGGTGGAAGATATTACTACTGAGTAGTTTGCAGATGAAATTACAAAGTTTAGGGTACTTTCATGTGAAAAACCGAACTATGTTTGTATTTGTTGTCGATGTACTCACTATAATAGTCAAACTAGGAATGTTGATGTGTATTTAAAAAGTGAAAAGGAAAACAATGATGAGTGGGAGCAATTTGGTGCCTATTTGTTGGTGGAAGGTCGTTTTGAGTTGGGTACTGATCAATGTATTTGTAAATATTGTTACAACAAATTAGAAGAGAACAAAATGCCAGCTAGAGCAGTACATAACAACTTAGAGTTGATAGCTATTCCTCCGGAACTGACAAATTTAAACACATATCAATCCATTCTTATTCAATCTGTGCACATGTTTCAGGCTATAGTTCGTATGGAGCCTAAAACAGGTAAGTTGCCGCCAACAGATTTACAAAGAGGTCTGAAAGGAAGAGTTGTATACTTACCTTTAGATCTTAAGAAAAATATTGAAACTGTTGGTATAGAGAGAGAGGAAACTGAGCCTGTAGTTTTTCTAGCTAATGGTGTACCAACAAAGAGTCGGAAAATATGGCAAGAGTTAGTAGATGTCACCAAACTTCAGAAAGCTACATTATATCTTGTACAGAACAATATTTATTATAAAACTGTTAATGTGGAAGAACAGGAAATATGTTTAGAAAATTATACAGAAATTTCAACTGGCCAAAGAGAAAAAGTGGACAAGTCCAGGAGTGAAGAGATTTACGAACATTACAGTATACATCCTCTACATTCAAAAGAAATGATTGGAAACACTATTGAATTATTTCAAATGAAGAAAGCGAAGGGAACTCCCATGAGTGTACAGGAAAAAAGTTTAGAAGTTCGCTGTTTTCTACAGCTCTTCCCCACTGGAAAAGGTGGACGATATGATGAATGCAAAAAGAACAATTGATGGACAGAATGCAGAACAATGTCATACATTCACCCCAGTACAGAGATCTGGGCCTAAATCCATTGTTTTTTGCTCACCATGCCATTCCAGTTTGGACCCAGCCATATGCAAATCAGTCTTGACCCTGCGCCCAATGGGAACAGTCCAGCCCGAACTGCCAGGCCAGGTCCTCCCTGGACTGGAATCAAGCATCCTAGGACCGGTTTCGGGGTTTCACCCTCTTCAGCCAGGATAGCTTGACTCCAGTGGCATGGAGAGCACGGGACCCACGTCTGGGCATACCCGTCCCACTCGGGGTGACAAATGCAAAAAGAACAATTGATGGACAGAATGCAGAACAATGTCATACATTCACCCCAGTACAGAGATCTGGGCCTAAATCCATCGGCTTTTGCTCACCGTGCCATTCCAGTTTGGACCCAGCCATATGCAAATCAGTCTCGACCCTGCGCCCAATGGGAACAGTCCAGCCCGAACTACCAGGCCAGGTCCTCCCTGGACTGGAATCAAGCATCCTAGGACCGGTTTCGGGGTTTCACCCCTCTTCAGCCAGGATAGCTTGACTCCAGTGGCATGGAGAGCACGGGACCCACGTCTGGGCATACCCGTCCCACTCGGGTGACAAATGCAAAAAGAACAATTGATGGACAGAATGCAGAACAATGTCATACATTCACCCCAGTACAAAGATCTGGGCCTAAATCCATCGTTTTTTTGCTCACCATGCCATTCCAGTTTGGACCCAGCCATATGCAAATCAGTCTTGACCCTGTGCCCAATGGGAACAGTCCAGCCCGAACTGCCAGGCCAGGTCCTCCCTGGACTGGAATCAATCATCCTAGGACCGGTTTCGGGGTTTCACCCCTCTTCAGCCAGGATAGCTTGACTCCAGTGGCATGGAGAGCACGAGAACCACGTCTGGGCATACCCGTCCCACTCGGGGTGACAAATGCAAAAAGAACAATTGATGGACAGAATGCAGAACAATGTTATACATTCACCCCAGTACAGAGATCTGGGCCTAAATCCATCGTTTTTTTGCTCACCATGCCATTCCAGTTTGGACCCAGCCATATGCAAATCAGTCTTGACCCTGCGCCCAATGGGAACAGTCCAGCCCGAACTGCCAGGCCAGGTCCTCCCTGGACTGGAATCAAGCATCCTAGGACCGGTTTCGGGGTTTCACCCCTCTTCAGCCAGGATAGCTTGACTCCAGTGGCATGGAGAGCACGGGACCCACGTCTGGGCATACCCGTCCCACTCGGGGTGATAAATGTAAAAGAACAATTGATGGACAGAATGCAGAACAATGTTATACATTCACCCCAGTACAGAGATCTGGGCCTAAATCCATCGTTTTTGCTCACCATGCCATTCCAGTTTGGACCCAGCCATATGCAAATCAGTCTTGACCCTGCGCCCAATGGGAACAGTCCAGCCCGAACTGCCAGGCCAGGTCCTCCCTGGACTGGAATCAAGCATCCTAGGACCGGTTTCGGGGTTTCACCCCTCTTCAGCCAGGATAGCTTGACTCCAGTGGCATGGAGAGCACGGGACCCACGTCTGGGCATACCCGTCCCACTCGGGGTGATAAATGCAAAAAGAACAATTGATGGACAGAATGCAGAACAATGTTATACATTCACCCCAGTACAGAGATCTGGGCCTAAATCCATCGTTTTTTTGCTCACCATGCCTTTCCAGTTTGGACCCAGCCATATGCAAATCAGTCTTGACCCTGCGCCCATTGGGAACAGTCCAGCCCGAACTGCCAGGCCCGGTCCTCCCTGGACTGGAATCAAGCATCCTAGGACCAGTTTCGGGGTTTCACCCCTCTTCAGCCAGGATAGCTTGACTCCAGTGGCATGGAGAGCACGGGACCCACGTCTGGGCATACCCGTCCCACTCAGGGTGACAAATGCAGGTGGCATGGTGAGCAAAAGAATGATGGATTTAACCCAGATCTCTTGAGTGGGGGTGAATGTCTTGATTTGTTCTGCATTCCGTCCATCAATTGTGTGTCTTTTGCTTTCTCGCACTAAGTGCACCATGTATGCCCAGACGTGGGTCCTGGGCTCACTGTGCCACTGGAATCAAGCTATCCTGGCTGAAGAGGGGTGAAACCCCGAAACCGGTCCTAGGATGCTTGTTTCCGGTCCAGGGAGGACCTGGCTTGGCAGTTCGGGATGGACTGTTCCCATGAGGCACAGGGTCAAGACTGATTTGCATATGGCCAGGTCTAAACTGGGGTGGCATGGTGAGCAAAAGAATGATGGATTTAACCCAGATCTCTTGACTGGGGGTGAATGTCTTGATTTGTTCTGCATTCCGTCCATCAATTGTGTGTCTTTTGCTTTCTCGCCCTAAGTGCGCCAGGAATGCCCAGACGTGGGTCCTGGGCTCACTGTGCCACTGGAATCAAGCTATCCTGGCTGAAGAGGGGTGAAACCCTGAAACCGGTCCTAGGATGCTTGTTTCCGGTCCAGGGAGGACCATGCTTGGCAGTTCGGGATGGACTGTTCCCATGAGGCACAGGGTCAAGACTGATTTGCATATGGCCAGGTCTAAACTGGGGTGGCATGGTGAGCAAAAGAATGATGGATTTAACCCAGATCTCTTGACTGGGGGTGAATGTCTTGATTTGTTCTGCATTCCGTCCATCAATTGTGTGTCTTTTGCTTTCTCGATATGATGAATGACCACTTCAGATTCCAGCTTCAGAATACCGTTCGACTAGATTGTACTCAGAAGATCCAAGATTTCGACAGTGGATTCCATATATATTTCATCTTCTGTATCAAAGTGATTTGTCTGGACTTTCATATACAGTGAACCACATATTAAAAACAGGAGTTCATCTTACACATGTTTCTGCAAAGGAATTCTTGGACAAAGTTCAACAAAGAGACGATCATTTAGAATCTCAGTTAATTAATTTGATGGCGTGTCAACTTTGTACTAATGAGTATTGGTATCATCGTCACGGAGAACTTAAATGTATGTTAAGAAACTTAGGTACGCCTACGTGGTTTGTTACGCTTAGCTGTGCTGAATACGCATAGGACAATTTAATTGAATTTCTACGCCAAGCAAATTCAAATGTAAAAAACATTGAATTGAAGACAGCTGTAGAATTGTGTTCCTTGGATCCTGTAAATGTGTGCAGATATTTTAATCATAGGTTTCAAGCTATGATGTCTTTTATCTGCAATAAAAATAATCCACCTCTTGGAGAAGCTATTGATTTCTTTTGGAGAAAGGAGTACCAAGCCAGAGGTGCTCCTCATATACACATGCAATTATGGATCAAGAATGCACCTAAATTCTGAACCGATTCTGATGAAACTGTTTTGCCTTTCATTGAAGACTATGTTACCTGTGCCATTCTAAAAAAAGGAGGAGGAAACAGCATAAGACAAAAAGTTTTACGGTTTCAAAGTCATCGATGTGGAAAATATTGTCAACAAAAATACAAGTCAAAGGGAACATTTTATACAACATGTTGTTTTGGATTCCCACATCCAATAATTTCAAAAGGAAGAGTCAATAGTTTCATGTCAGCAGTAAGGCATACTGTAACTCAAAAATCTCCAAAGAATACATACAACATAAAAAGAACTGAAGATGCAAAGTATATTATTGACTACAATCCAGTGATTTTGACAATGTGGAATGCAAACATGGATATCCAGTATGTTGCAGATAATTCAATTGCTGTTGCATGCTATGTTACGTCATATATAACCAAATCTGAAAAGACGGAGTTGAAAGAAATGTGGGAAGAAAATTCAAAAGAGAAGACTCATAGTAACAAATTGTACAGCTTCAGTTTGAAAATGCTTTCCCATCGAGAGATTGGATCCTATGAATGTTCGGATCGGTTGAGCTCTGCCAATTTATATTCAAAATCAAGAGGAATCATTTGGGTAAGTCTAGGTCTTGCTGCAACACAAAATCGAGTATTGAAATCTCTACAAGAAAATTGAATACTTAGCATTGAATGAACCAGAAAGTACAGATATTGTTAAAACTAATATGTTGGATACGTACTATCCAAAAAAAAGTCCACAACTGGAAAACATATGTCTCTATGAAGTACTGCAACATTACAGTTTTAAGAGAAATGTTACAGAAAATATAAATGAAGAAAAATATGCAGTAATTGGATGTGATGGATGTTTGGTAAAACATGCCAAAGGAAATCCTACTAACCACAGAAAACTCAGTTGCGAAACTCCAGATAAAAGGGAATTTTTCTATTTAGCACTTCTGCAACTCTTCAAGCCTTGGCGTAGTGTAATGGAATTACTTGGAGATTTTGACTGCTTTGAAGATTCTTTTAATGCATATAAAGATAACATTCAATGCACAATTTTCCCTACTTATCTACAAATGTTAAATGAAGAGATTGAACAAGAAACTACTATTGCAGCTGAAATAGCTAGAGACAGTTCTCAAGATAGTCAAAGCTCTGCTCCACTAAGTCAAGATCCACTAGGACAACCAATTATTGAAGATAAAGCAGCAATAGCCATGAATGAAGTAGAAACGGCAATGCAACAAGCACAACAGGATCGTATTGAGTTGGGAAACTTGGAAGAAAAACTAAATATTGAACAAAAAGGAATATATCAGCAAGTGACACAACAGATACAGCATGGATTACTGCATGAAAAAAAAGAATACCAATGCACATCATTTAAACCTATTAAAATGTACATCAGTGGTAAAGCTGGAACAGGAAAAAGTTTCTTAATTAAAGTTTTGACGAGTTATCTACACAAAACTACTGAATCACATTTATCTTGTGTTGTAACAGCCCCAACTGGATTAGCAGCACACAACATTAAAGGGATTACGTTACATCGATTACTCATGCTACCAGTTGAACATGAAAATAAATTGGAATATCACAAGCTATCTGGCGAAGCTTGTTATGAAGTTTCAAGAGTACTGAAGAAAATGAAACTTCTAATCATTGATGAGGTGAGCATGATCTCAAACTTAATGCTTGCCTTTGTACATTTAAGAATGCAACAGATTTTAAAAAGATATTATGATGTTCTATTTGGAGGAAAACATGTAATTGTATTCGGTGACCTACTACAACTTACTCCTGTGAAAGGGCAACCTGTTTTTAAAACACTTGCCATGAAGACACTAGGAAATCTTTGGAAAGTATTGGAAATGTCAACATTTGGTCTCATTTTGAATATAAAGAACTTATTAAGAATATGCGACAAGCAAGTGATGAACATTATGGAAACATTCTTCAAGATATAAGAATTGGTGTTTTGACAAAACATGGTAAAGAAGCTTTACAAAGTCGGCTTTTAACAAACTTGTTTGGAAACGAAAACATCGCACCTGAAATAATATACAAGAAAATTGGAGAAAAGAAGTCTATAGTTTGCCTAATGCCAACACTGCAGGAATGTTCAACATTCAATCAAGAACTTTTGAAATTGGAAAAACAACCAATAGTGAAAATGGAAGCTATTGATAAAATGGAACACAAAGGAGTTACTATTCTTCTCTCAGAGAAATTACAGTCAAAATTGGATTCCTTGGAAAAGTCGGTGTCTAAGACTGCAGGTTTAGAAAAGACTTTATATGTATGTGTAAACTGTCAGGTAATTTTATGGTGTAATTTGAATGTAGGAAAAGGTTTAGTAAATGGAGCAAAGGGAAAAGTTGTTGATTTTGTACATTTTCAGAACAGAGATGGTATTGAATTTTTGAAGATTAAATTTGATCAGATTGAAGAGGTAAAACAGATTGGACGTTGTGCTGCTAGTTTTTTGCTTGTAAAAGACTTGTATGTTCATAGAAAACAGTTTCCTCTTTCTTTAGCATATGCAGTTACCATTCATGAATCTCAAGATTTAAGTTCAGACAGTGCTTTGGTAAATATTGGAAGTAGAGTGTTTAAAGAGGGTATGGCATACGTTGCATTGTATCGAGTAAAAACATTATCTGGTTTGTATTTGATTGATGTTGATGAGAAAAAGATAAGGGCTGATGTAAATTGTGTAAAAGAGCGCAATCGGTTAAGAAGACTTTATGCTCCTAACTTAGGTGAATATCCCGTATATGAGAAACGTGTAGTGTGTCCAAAACGAAAATATGACAAATATTCTACTGAGATTCAAAAAAAGAAAACAATTCAAGAGAATGATGAAACTGCAAAGAAAAAGAAAATGGACACTGTTTATGATATTGTAGGATACCAGTTAGAAAATAGTTCAGGTATCAACTGCTATGCTCATTGTGAATGTTGTCTTTTATCTAGAGGATCTTCATTATGAAATTATGGAAAATCGAGAAAAAAGATTCCGTTCTTTACTGCATTATATTTTTCAAAAGTTGGTAACTGATAGAACTAAAATCCATACTGCTTCTGGCATTCGGCATTTTTTGGATATATGTACTGGTTCATTGAAATTTACATTGAATATACAACAAGATGCACAAGAATTTCTTATGTTTATGCTTGGAGTATTGGAAGATGAAGGAATAGAAATTGAAAATTTATTTGGAGTAAGTTACAGATGGGATCATAAATGTGAAGAGTGTTCATTTTCTTCTACCACAGAAATAGACACTGAACGATTCATATACTTGACGATACCAGATTGCAAATCAGTGTCTTTTAACAAATTTGTAAAAACAGCTAATCAAGATATGAAATGTTCTCATTGTAAATCAGAAATGTTGTCAACATTATATATAGAAAGATTTGGAAAATATGTCATTTTAATGCTACAACGTTGTAGAGCAAATGGAAGAAAATTGGAAACGAAAATTAAAATGTTTGTGGCAAGTCAAGTATCAATTTCAGGAAGAACTTTTAAAGCAGTGGCTATTATTTTCCATGATGGACCTACTACAACATCTGGACACTATACTGTGTATTTAAAGTGCAATACAGGATGGGCACATTGCAATGATGTCCATTTGGAATTCAAATGTAGGTTGCCTTACGAATTACCAAATTCATATTTGATTAATTTGATGCCAAAGTTTTGAAAACATCATTCGGCTTATTGGGAAGATGTGAACACGAAATATTTTCAATGCAAATGGATTTGGAAACATTATTCGGCCTATTGGGAAGATGTGAACAATTAGTGTTTGGATTATTGTTTGTGCTAATTCATATTGCATTTGGAAAATTGTGTTTGAAAGGAGTAGTTTATATATTTGGCCTTTATATTATACGCAATGTAAATGAGAGTGTATATTTTACAAAATGTACTTGAGAGAAATAAAAGACTTCATGTAGTAGAAGAACGTAATTTAGAAACTGTAGATAGGTATACCACATAGTTACACATGTTCTAAATAATGCTCAACGCTGATTTCTTTTATTTTATTTACAATCTCATTGATTGTTTTTTCCCCGCTGTTGTATGATGATCTACATTGAAATCACTGTGTATGGTGAAATTCAGTAGAATCTGAGAACAGCAAAAAGGGAAACTGAAAATGTTATGTAATTCTAAAATTAAGTTGTGTTCTTAAAACTCTAATATTATATTCGAAAACAGTTTTTCTTCTTCTTTTTTGCAGAAGGTAATGGTGAAGTTTGAAGAGATTTTTAATTCAGTTTACAACAAAACTACTGTAAAATAGTTTCACTGAGTTTTGTATCTACATTTGTAAAAAAGGTAAGATGAAATAATGTAATAAGCATGATAATGTGAAATAATGTTTACAGCCACTTTTACTGCCCTCATCCATTCCTTCAAACACTACCCATGCACTCACCTATACAGTTAGGCACTATCCCCACACTCCTCCAATCACCCAGGCACTATCCATGCACTTCTCTATTCACCTAGCCAGTACCCATACACTTATAATATCACCCAGGCACTACCTATGCACTCCTCCAATCACCCAGACACTACCCTTGTACTCATGCAATCACCCAGGCACTACCTATGTACTTATGCAATCACTCAAGCACTACCAATGCACTCATGTTATCACCCAGGCTCTACCTATGCACTCATGCAATAACCCAGGCACTACCCTTAAACTCATGCAATCACCCATGCACTAGCTATGCACTCATACAATAACCCCGGCACTACTCTTGCACTGCTCCAATCACCTAGGCACTATCCATTCACTCCTTCAATCACCCAGCCAGTACCCATGTACCTATAAAATCACCCAGGCATACTTATGCACTCCTCCAATCACCCAGGCACTACCACTACACTCATGCAACCACCCAGACATTACCCCTGCACTCATGCAATCACCCAGACTTTACTCATTCACTCTTCCAATCACCCAGACATTACCTTTGCCCTCATGCAATAACCCAAGCACTATCCTTGCACTCCTCCAATCACCCAAGCACTATCCATGCACTCCTCCAATCACCCAGACATTACCCTTGCACTCATGTAATCACCGATGCATTAGCTATGCACTCCTCCAATCACCCAGACACTATCCTTGCACTTCTCCAATCACCCAGGTAGTATCCATGCAGACTTCAATCACCCAGGCAGTACGTATGCACTTATAAAATAACCCAGGCACTACCTATGCACTCACGCAATCACCCAGGCACTACTGATGCACTCCTCCATGTATTTAGGCGTTACCCATGCACTCCTTCAATCACTCAGGCAGTACCCAATCACTTATAAAATCACCCAGGCACTATCTATGCACTCCTCTAATCACCCAGGCACTACCCATGCACTCCTCCAATGACCCAGACATTACCCCTGCATTCATGCAATCACCTAGGTATTACCCATGCAGTCCTTCAATCACTCAGGCAGTACCCATGCACTTATAAAATCACCCAGGCACTACCTATGCACTCCTCTAATTGGCCAGTCACTACCCCTGCACTTATATAATCAACCAGGCACTACCCTTGCACTCCTCCAATCACCCAGACACTACCCTTGTACTCATGCAATCACCCAGGCACTACCTATGCAGTCATGCAATAACCCAGGCAGTACCCTTGCACTCATCCAATCACCCAAGCACTATCCATGCACTCCTCCAGTCACCCAGACATTACCCCTGCAGTCATGCAATCACCCATGCATTAGCTATACACTCCTCCAATCACCCAGTCACTATCCTTGCACTTCTCCAATCACCCAGGCAGTATCCATGCAGTCCTCCAATCAACCAGGCAGTACCCATGCACTTATAAAATCACCCAGGCACTACCTATACACTCATGCAATCACCCAGGCACTACTGATGCACTCTTCCATGCACCTAGGCATTACCCATGCACTCCTTCGATCACTCAGGCAGTACCCATGCACTTATAAAATCACCCAGGCACTATCTATGCATGCCTCTAATCACCCAGGCACTATCCATGCATTCCTCCAATCACCCAGGCACTATCTATGCACTCCTCCAATCACCCAAGCACTATCCTTGCACTCCTCCAATCACCCAGGCACTACCCTTGTACTCCTCCAATCACTCAGGCTCTACCCATGCACTCTTGCAATCACCCAAGCATTACCCATGCACTCCTTCAATCACTCAGGCACTATCTATGCATTCCTATAATCACGCAGGCACTGCCCCTGCACTCATTCAATCACCCAGCCAGTACCCATGCACTCTTACAATCACCCAGGCATTACCCATGTACTCATGCAATCACTCAGGTAGTACACATGCACTTCTCCAATCACCCAGGCACTACACATGCACTCATGCAATCACACATGCACTACCCATACACTTCTCCATAAATTATACTTGCCACAATTTATACAACACATACAAATTTGTCTATTTTTAACCAAATAGGCGGTTCTAAAAAGAAGCATTTTTTTTCTTCTTTTCTTCTTTTATAATTGTTTTGTATTTTTTCAACTCTTTTTTGTATTTTTTGGTGTTTTTTAAAAAAAAAATGAAAAAATTAACAGAATCAATGGTGAAAACGTTGTAAACATTTTGCAATTAGAAAGTCATTGCAAAAAAAAAAAAAAATTAACAATGGTGGTTTTTAATAGCCACCACAATGGCATCCACCGATTGATAACCATAGCATAGTACTTTCTTGCACTTCACACAATGCTGCTCCACTCCAGCAAATTCAGGAATAATATGAGGTCTGGTAGTAGTTGAAGTACCAGATGAACTGCTTTGGCCTGCACCTTCGTACTGAGTTGCCTGTCGTAGGTCTCCACGCTGTTGTTCTCTCGCGAGACGCTGTGGATGCATGGTTTGAAGATGTTTCAGCATTAAAGAGGTGCCGCATGAATATTTTCTATCCGATCCACGTGACAGGACCTTCTTGCAAATTGTGCACGTGACCTTACTAAGCGTTCACTTTCTTCTCCCCAGCTGGAATAGAGAAGAACGCCCATACAATGCTTTCATACCTTACTTTCACAGGTCATTCCAACTCTTCTTCTTCTTCTGGTGGAAGCTGTTGCGCTGGATTTGAAGAAGCCATTATTTTTTGATGAGAAAAAAACACACAAAAAAATCCAGAAAAGAAGAGAAAAACACAAGAGCTGTGTCTCTGTAGATGCAGTTGAAAGAATGAAAAAATTGAGTGGGGTCCTGCAAGTTCTAGAATCAAAACCTTCTTAACCAATGAAATGGTTTCTTTTGAAGTCACATGGGATTCGCGAATGGGGCGCACAAGCAGACCGCACCTGACGCGCACCCGACGCGATTCCCGAAAACTATATTTAACAATAATATATCTTTATTCCAGTTACAAATATATGATATTTACAATTATGTAATATAATCTCTTGGTATAATATATATAATAAAGTTATATACATATACTTTTAAAACAAAAACATTTACGGTGGATTCACGCACCTTGCGCGACCCCCGGAAATACGTATGTGACGTTGCGCGGGGCTGAGAACCGCGCACCCTTTGCATACAGTACGCGTATCGTACATGACTTAACTAATATGGTGGCAAAATTCTTGGATTCGCGCACCCACTGTGACTGGTACACGATTTTTTTTTTAAAAAGAAAAAAATGTAAATGCATATTTTAGAAAGGAGAAAACATCACAGTATTTTTTATAAAAGTTAAAAAATTTAGAAAAAGTATTTTTTGGACATTATAATTAGAAATTAGCATTTAAAAACCTTTGAAATTAACTGAAAAAACCATAGGTTTCAGAGACGTTATAGTTAGAAATTAGCATTTAAAAACCTTTGAAATTCACTGAAAAAACCCTAGGTTTCAGAGACGTTATATTTAGTAATTAGCACTTAAAAATCCTTTGAAATTCACTGAAAAAAACATTATAGTTAGAAATTAGCATTTAAAAATCTTTGAAATTCACTGAAAAAACCATAGGTTTCAGGGACATTATAGTTAATAATTAGCATTTCAAAAACCTTTAAAATTCACTGAAAAAACCATAGGTTTCACGGACGTTATAGTTACAAATTAGCATTTAAAAAACCTTTGAAATTCACCGAAAAAACCATAGATTTCAGGGATGTTATAGTAAGTAATTAGCATTTAAAAAACCTTTGAAATTCACTGAAAAAACCATAGGTTTCAGGGATGTTATAGTTAGAAATTAGCATTTAAAAAACCTTTGAAATTCACTGAAAAAACCATAGGTTTCAGGGACGTTATAGTTAGAAATTAGCATTGAAAAAACATTTGAAATTCACTGAAAAAACCACAGGTTTCAGGGACGTTATAATTAGTTGGACATTTCACTCATACAAAACCAGAGAAATTTGGCCGTTATAGTTAGTTGAGCTAACTATAACTCGCGCCCCCGCAATGCACTGCTGATGACATTACATATTACATCACTCATGACATGGTCAGTGACATCACTGATGACATCTCAAATGACATCACTCATGACATCACTGATGACATCATCCATGTGATAATCTGATGCACCTCCTCACACCCTAATATAACCTTTGGTACACCCACTCTAAAATACAGACTGCCATTCTCGAAACCATAGACACACCAATACCAATTACTACATACCCACTCACTGATTCCTAGGTCTACACACACATCCACTCACTCACCCATACAGTCACTCATACATGCAGTCACTCATCAATACAGCCACTATCAGATACACTCATATACCCATACAGACACCCACACACCGCCACTCACCCATAGAGTTACTCACACAGCTAGTCCGTCCTGCAAAGAATCAATCACACTCCGATTTACTCACCTATACAGTTATACACACACCACCTCACCTATTCATACAGATACTAACACATATTTACTCTCTTATACAATCACTGACATAAGCACACACTCATCCACACAGCCACTCTCACAATCACTCACTCTCACATATAGTCACTTATATACTCCAACATTCACATATACTGCCTTTTACATATGTAGTTACTCACACATGTACCACTGAGATATCCACTCACTCACCAACACAGCCATACACACACTCACCCACCCATACAGCCCCTCACAGACACACTCTTGAACCCATATACCCAGTAAATCACCCACTCACACATCCATGCAGGGAGTCACACACACCCCACCCACCCACACAGACACTCAGACACACATACAGAAACTCATACAACCAATCAATAACCCATATAGACACTCATGTAGCTACTCAACAACCCATGCAGCCACTTACACACCAACTGACAGACTGATACAGACATTCACACAGTTTAGTCACTATCCCATGCATTCAGTACGACATGTTTTATCACTCACTTATACAGTCAGTCACGCACCTACTAAATCATCCATTCAGACACTCATACACCCACTCATTCTTCAATACACCTTGGCCTATATATATATATAAAACATATTTAAACTTTACAAGAACACACAGTCACTGGATGATGTCATTAGTGATGTCATGAGTGATGTCATTTGAGATGTCATCAGTGATGTCACTGACCATGTCATGAGTGATGTAATATGTGATGTCATCAGCAGTGCATTGCGGGGGCGCGAGTTATAGTTAGCTCAACTAAATATAACGGCGGACGAATTTCTCTGGTTTTGTACGAGTGAAATGTCCAACTAACTATAACGTCCCTGAAACCTGTGGTCTTTTCAGTAAATATATATATATATATATGTATATATATATATATACATTTTTTTAATATATATATTTTTTGACCCCATACCCCTTTAAACCCTAAAATTACCCTTACCACCCCAATACCCATACCCACCCTAAACCCTAAAATTACCCTTACCACCCCAATATCCATATCCACACTGAACCCTAAAATTACCCTTGGCACTCCAAAACCCATATCCACCCTAAACCCTTAAATTACCCTTGCCACCCAAAACCCATACCCACCCAGAACCCTAAAATTACCCTTACCACCCCAAAACCCATACGCACCCTAAATCCTAAAATTACCCTGGCCACCCGAAAACCCATACCTACCCTGTCCCCTAAAATTACCCTTGCCATCCCAAAACACATACCCACCCTGAACCCTAAAATTATCCTTGCTACCCCAAAACCCATACCCACCGTAAAACCTAAAATTACCCCTGGCACCCCAAAATCCATACCCACCCTAAACCATATATACTTACCTTATACTTACATGTAAAACACATATACCTTTACCATGCATGCCTTTACAATGGAAATGTGTTGTAAAGGCATGTGTGGTAAAGGCATTTGTGTTGCAATAGCATGCGTTGTGATGGCAGTGCGTTGTAATGGCACTTGCGTTGTAATGGCATGCTATGTAATAGCATGCGCTGTGATAAATTCGTTGTAATGGATGTTTCCTACCTTGAAGAGCTCTTTAGAGGAGTTTTCAGCGGCCACTATCTTTTTCATGAAATATGATGTTTTTTCTTTCATCAAAGTGCTGTGCTTACTCCCCTAAACATGGTTGGATTGATGGCATATTTAATTTACTTATAAGTCCCTTGTAGAGTATTATACCATAAACTCAGGGCCTGCTAATTAAATGCTGCCAATGGACCTGCAGCACATATTGTGCCATCCACTTAAGTAGAACTTTAAAACATGTTCCAGACCAGCCAATGCAGCCTGAATGCAGTTTTAAACTGCCATGTCGACCTGGCATTTAATCCCTATTGCCAAACCTAAAACGTCCTTTTTTTAACATATGTCACTCCTAAGGTGCTGTGTAATTAAAAGGTTGGAAATATACGTTTAGGTTTTACATTACCTGGTAGTGAAAAACCTCTAAATTCATGTTTACCACTGTGAGACCTATCCCTCCCATAGGATAACATTGGGGATTCCTTATTACCTTTAATAAGTTGTCATTCCAAATTGCGACATGTAGCTCTGTTATGTTTAGTAGCTATGAAACTGTAATGATAAACCCTCTTTAAGGGTGAAGTTGCATTTCTCATTACAATTTTGAAAATGGCACTTTTAGAAAGTTAGCATTTTCCTACCTTAGCCCTCTTGTGCCTGCAACCTGTCTTGGGTCACGTGACTGGGTATAGCTGACAGACTTTGGGAATTCCTCGCAGACAATCATATAATACAGAGATTAGGAGTGCCTCAATGGGCTATCTGCTAGCAAGATGTGGGTTGGAGCGGAGTGCAGCCCCACTTGCAACTGAATAGCCTGTGTGCTGCCTTCACACAAAGGGCCTAACAACCCCACAATGTCAGTGCAGTCAGTTTGGAGCCAGGGCAGGGGAGTCAGGAAATTCTGTGCACTTAAAAGAACTTTTCCAGAAGCTTCTCCCACCTTCCAGAAGAAGGCCAACAGCATGTAAAAATAGGACCTTCACGCCCACTCTTCAGTTCACTACTGGGCCTCCGGAAGGACTCTCTGAGGGCTGCCTGCTTCTGTGACCTGCTGTGCACTCCGCAAGCCTGCTGCTGTACCTGGAAGAAGAGCCATACTGCTTGGAGAGCTTCTTCACCTGAACCCAGGACTACCAGAGTGACTCCAAGGACAAGTTTGCTTGCCTCCTGTTCAGAGCCACAGAGACATAGAAGGCTCCCACCATCTTGAACCTGTACCTGGACCAAGTATGAGTGAATCCTGAACCCCCAAGTGGTGTCCCACCAGTCTTGGACCCGTGATTGTGATTCTAAAGGTGCCCAGATGGCCAGATCTAAAAATTGAGGACTTTGAAAAATGTTGGCCAAAAACTGCTCTGGGAACCAAGGGAAGACAGAGACCAACCTGCTCACATATCCACCCAAGGTTTATTGCCAGTCGGATTGACTTTGCGGCTTCTTCTGCTATGTTCTTCTCCGCAGCATCAAATCATTATCAGCGGTCCTTCCCCAAAGGGGTAGCTGACCTAATGAAACTGTCTTCGGCTACAGCCCAGTGCCTCATCCCGCTGGAGATTTTCATCTTTCATTTCATTGAGTAAGTCAGAACATAGAAATCTTCACCACGGCTTCGACCAAAGGGCATCCGCCAAAGTCACTCCCTCTTCGGACACCTGCTGCAGCGCTTCTGTGCTGATCTTTACCTTCTTAGACATGTTTTTTCAGAATTTCTTCTAATTTGGAGGGTAACCACTGACTGGGCTCAATCCACTTCTTGTATCCGAACAACGCTCCATGATGGTCTACCATGTTTTTCGGCTTTAACCCAGTATTGTGTGACTAGATGTCCGCAGTTGGTGCATTGATCTTTTAGGCGCTAGTTTTTAATGGAACTGTCTTCAGCTACAGCCCAGTGCCTCGTCCCACTGGAGATTTTTGACTTTCATTTCAGCGACTAAGTTAGAACGTAGAAATCTTCACCACGGCTTCGACCAAAGGTCATCCGCCGAAGCCACTCCCTCCTTGGACACCTGCTGCAGCCTTTCCGTGCTGATATTTACCTTCTCAGACTCTTATTTCTCCCACTCCACCTCTTGTATCTGAACCACGCTCCATGGTGGTCGACCATATTTTTCGCCTTTAACCCAGTCTCGGTGACTAGATGTCTGCAGTTGGTGCATTTATCTTTTAGGCGTTCGTTTTTATTAAAAGCTTTAAGAATTCATAACTCAAGTTCTACTGATTGGATTTTTGTTGTTTTGGTATCAAATGATTTATTAAAATGTACTCTAATTTTCTAAATTAGTTTGGGATTTATCCTGTGTTGTGCTTTCACTTTAATTCTTTTTGTGTGCTGCATACATACTTTGCACATTGCCTCTAAGTTAAGCCTGACTGCTTTTAGAGGCAAGCTACTTAGGGTTAAGCACAGGCTAACTTAGTGACTTTTTGTGGTTCACCCTGCATGGGATTGTAACTGTTGTTTGTCCAAGGTTCAAACCCCAGTCAACCAACAACCCAGTTTTTCACATTGGTTTTCAGCGGTGTGGATTAAGACTTGTGTTTGTGCAGTACCAAACAGTGATTTGTGTTGCACAAAAATCCCAGATAAATAATTTGACATCAGAGTGACCCCTTTTTAAATTCCTCCTTAGTTTTCCATTGGCTATTTTTTCCCTTTTCTACATTTAAGTGCCCTACCTTACTTTTTGCACCATGTAGATGGAGCTGTTCAACTTTGATGACCTCACCTGGGCTGAGCTGCTGAAACTTTTCAAGCAGAGAGAGCTGAAAGCAGACAAGAGGGCTGCCAAACTAGATCTCTAGGTAGCTCTCATTCCTTTGCTGAGGTGCAGAGATTGCAGTTCACCTCAGGAGAGGATGATTTGGATGACAATGAGGAGGAGGTAGCACAGACAGAGAATAAGGAGAGAGGGTGCAACCCAGGATCCTGAGCAATGACGAGAGCCCAACCCGACCCCAGCAGATGATCAGGATGCCTGGGGTGCCCAGGATGGAGCAGGGAGCAGTTTGTCTGCCAGGGCCTGACCCCACAGGATCTGGAGGACAGGAAAGAGATGAGGAAGCTCAAGCTATAGCTGTCCAAGTATGCCCCCATGAAGGCCATTCTTCTGACCAGATTTGGGCCACCCCTGAGAAATATCGGCAAAGGTTAAGGGACAGCCACAAACTTCCAAACCAGTCCTGTGTGGACTTCTCAGATTATTCCAACAAAGCACTAAAGGGATGGGTGAGGGGCATCAAAGTGGATAATTTTGTTGGGCTGAGTCTGAGGGAGAACATGCTCAACACTTGTTTTACAGAGCTGTTCCAATATCAGGTAGGCAGCAAGATGACTGATCCCAGGAAGCTTACTGAGCATACGGACGTCTGGGTCAGCACCAGTGTGTCTAATAGGTATCTGGGGGGCACTCCCAAAAGGGTGGTCCCACCAGAAGAAGGAGAGGGAGATTAAACAAATAGTTCTCTCAAGGGCGCCAAAATAGTTCTTGAGGGAAAGGGTCCCAATCCCAATCTGGCCTACAGACAAAAGTGTATTTGATAAGAAGCCTGGCAAGTTTGCCCCAAGGTTCTACAAGACATATGAACATGGGCACACCAAGAGTGATTCCAAATGTCCAAAGTGGGCAAAGCCCTCCAGTGGAGGGCAAACCCTGGGATTCACTAGCATAGTGCTTGGGAACAATTTGGTCCCAGTCAGTGTGGGGAAGGTCAGTGAGGTAACCTGAGTGTCCCTGGGTGACAAGGAGATGGTGCTCAAAGCCCACACGCCTTCCAATACTTCCAAGTACAGGCTGGGGGTCACCATCAATGGGAGGAGGGTGGAGGCTCTGAGGGACACAGGAGCCAGTATGACTACTGTCAGGTGTCATCTAGTGTCCTCAGAGCAAGTGATTGCAACTATATTCCACCAGGTTGGTAACAGACAACCCTGAGAGCCACTACCCTGTGTCTCTGATTCCCTTTGGATGGGAGGTATCAGGTCTTCTGAATGTTGCTGTGAGCCCTGCCATGCCTGTGGATTGTCTCTTAGAGAATGATCTAGAGCACATTGCCTGGAAGGAAGTGGAGCCAGTCAGTCACACAGCTTTATTCGATCTTTTTAAAAATGATCATAAAAGCACAAATTATCTAAAATTCCAACAGAATATATACACATATATACACATTTAAAATAAGAATTAAACAGTTACCGTGAACCACATAAATTCATATAAAAAACATTTAGGAAAAAAAAGAAGCAATTCTGAATTAAAATTAGTCAATTAATTGTTACAACTAAAATCTCGTCCCACCTTTTTCCTCTTCCTGAAACTAGCCCACAAAAATGAGGCAACAGAACAGCATACAAATGGGTCCCGTAGAGTTTTTAAAAAGTACATAGCCACCCGGCACTGCCTAAAATTGTGGTACCTCAGGATAGGGAGTATAAATGTTTTCCTTTCCTCTGTGTAGGTCTTACAAAATAATACAATATGCAGATCTGACTGTACTGCATGATTATTACAAGGACAGGGTGAGAGATCTGCTAATTTATATTTATTTTGGGGGTATCCCAGGAATAGCGGGATCATGTTCATGCGGAAACGCAAAAGAACAAATCTGTGCTGCGCATTATTTATTCGTGATAAATACTGAAAACCTTCCCCCAATCTTGGTGGTACCAAATCATAAAGAATGGAGGAATGGTAAGTGCGTTTCTTTTCTCTTCGGGCATACTTTGATCTATTAATAAATAGATCAGTTATTCTTTCCTTTGAAACCCATTTACAGGACTCAGGGTCCTGAAATAGTTCTCCCATCCCTAACGCTTTCAGATGGATCTCTACATAATTTAACCATCCAATTTTTTTATAATAATCTAAATTACAACAGTCCTTAATAATGGTTTGAGTCAAATCCACTGTAGACCTCTGCCATACTGATAGCCACAACAAGACTGGAGCCAGTCTTACGTTGTCGCTCAAATAGGGAAGCCCCAATTCACAATGTAAAATATAGTTTGGGGCTGATTGCGGTAAGGACACACGATTTTTAAAAAAGGAATCTTCTATTTGTTGTAGCGGTGCAACGTTAACCATACCCCATACACCTGCCCCAATATATTGCAGCGGACTTTGTTTTAGCCAAATATATGTTCTTGATTGCATCCAGTGGGCTGCCTCCCAACTTCTTAGCAAATCTTTTAACAGCGTTAACACTCCTTTGCATACCCTGAGCTCTTGCTGCCACTAAATTAGACCATGAATGGTCTTTATCAAAAAGCACTCCAAGGTATGAAAAGGAGTCAACTATCTCAATTTTTTTGCCTGACAACTGGAAGTGGGGATGTCTTTCACCTCTTGCGGCTCCAGACACAATTATAAATGATTTCGATTCATTGACCTTTAGGTCAAGGGAGGCCATAAAGGCGGAGTAGGCTGTTATTAGCGTTTGTAAGGCTAAGCCCAATCTGGCCATCAATACCGCGTCGTCAGCGTACGCCAGAATCGGAAGGGGGATACGATCAAATTTAGGCACATCTACCGGTAGAGCAGACAGGGAGGACTCTACCCCGTTAGTGTAGATTGAAAAAGAAACGGGGCGAGAACACAGCCCTGTCTTACTCCCTTTTCGATTTTAAAGAGGCGAGTGCACTCCCCTTCCTGCCATACCTCACACAGGCAGTGGCATTGGCGTACAACTGATGTATGAAGCCAATTATTGGTGGATCAATACCTATGCTCTCCATCATGGACCACAACCTCGGGTGTGACACACAGTCAAAGGCCGAGGTTAGGTCCATGAAAGCCATATACAATTTGCCAGCCTTTGCCTTAGTGTATTTCCCTATAGTTAGGGAGAGATTTAAACACTGATCGACCGTCCCCATTCCTCTACGAAACCCATATTGTGCCTTCATAAAAATAATATGCGATTCGGCCCAGTCCTCCAATCTGGCCAAGAGGACCCGTCCCATGAGTTTGGCAGTAGTGTCGAGGAGGGATATGGGGCGATAATTCTTTGGGGATCCCCTGTCACCTTTTTTAAAAATGGGCACAATTAAACTCTGGTTCCAAGAAAGAGGCGGGCCTACTATCTGAATACTGTTAAATTTTTTGTAAGTAAAGGCACCCACATATTATAATCCTGCTGAAAGAGATCAATTGGAACTCCATCTGGCCCAGGCGCCTTACCAGGGGTGCAGGCTTCCAGCGCCTTTCTTATCTCTAATACAGAGAAAATTAACCCTCCCTGTGGTAAAATCTTGGGGAGGATAGTAGTGGAGTTGGGGAGATTGCTAAGCCAAATATTCCTTTGAAATGGCTCACCCATGCCTCTTCCTCTACATGCACATCTAATGTAGGATCCTGGCTGTCTTTAAAATGTGGGGCATTCACAATTTTCCAGAAATCTTTACTACTGCCTGACATAGCTGCTTCCTCAAGATCTACCCATGCCTGTGCCCTAAGATCTTCCTCCCTAGTCCTCCTCATAATCTTTACGTAACGCACACACTACAGAATAATCTCTAGGATGCGTATTTAAAGCTTTCACAAGGGCTTTTTTTGCTGTTGTACAGGCTGTATCAAACCACCCCACTTTGACGGTAGCATTAGCTGACTTAACCCGGGTGAGTGCTAATTTTACTTTTTCCAGAAGAGCAATAAACTGGGTAACCAAGAATAGAGGTGATGAATTCTCTTCCAGACAGGCTAATATTTCCTCCTTTATTTGAGCTATAATTTCAGAGCTTAAATTTAATCTTTGTACTTGTGACCACTTCAACTGGTAACCATTTTTTCTGGACAAATTCACACCTTCTACAACCTTATTGTGCTCTTTAGGATCAGATAAAATACTTAAATAAATAGATAACATAGCGTGATCACTATAAGAACAAAAACAAGTACTCGTGTGGACCACTTTCCCATGTAAATGAGCCGAAGCTAAAATATGGTCTATAGTAGACTCTTGGGTACCCCTTCTAAAAGTGGGCTCTTGCCCTCCCTCTTCTGGTACATTTATTAAGGACAAGTTCCACTTATATAACAGACTGTTCAAAACATCACCGTACTCATTATGTGCAAAGTGTGAAAAGAGGTTATTGTAGGAGTCCTCTACTCCACATACCCTAGTGCCATTGAACTTACAGAGATGAGCATTAAAGTCCCCCACCCATACAAGGTTTACACTACCCCCATTTTTCCCATTATACAATTTCTCAATCTCTAATGCTAGTGCATCTACCACTTGCCTCGAGTTCCTCCCAAACTCATTATTGTAAAAATTAACAATTGTCCAAATGCTCTGTTTCCTACTACCCATGTCAAAAATCTGAAAATGAGTATGTCTATGACCAACTTCTTTGATTTGAAGGGGTATAGTATTTGCAAATAGAGTAAGTAAACCCCCCTTCGCCCTTCCAGAGAGTGATGGAACAGCTGGGCAATGGAAGGTGCGAAAGCCTGAAAAAGGAAGTGGAGCATATTTCCCACCTGGAAATGTTGGGGTTGCCTGAGTGGGTCTGTGTGATCACCAGGTCCATGGCTTCCCCGGAGGGGAGTCAAGGAGGTCTGGAGCCTGAAAAAATGACCCAGACAGCTGCCAAGAGAGGGAAGGGCAAGGGCTATGGGAAACCAGCCCATGAATGTCCCACAGTACAGGTGGATGGGGCATTGGAGGAAGCCACCGCAGAGCCTACTGGGGAACACATTTCCCTTCCTTGGTGTCCTGCCTGAGCTTGCTGGATAGCAAGCAAAACTGGGGCCCATCAGGGGGGAGTTCTATAAGGGACACAGAGATTGCCCAACCCTGAAGGGCATGAGGTATCATGCTGAAACCCTGGAAGCTGGTGATACCTTTGTAGCGATTACCTCATATACTGGGAGAATGACCTCCTGTATAGTGAGCTTAAGGCACCTGTGCATGGGGCAGCACATGCATCAGTAGTTCCCCAATGCTATAGGGCCTTTCTGCTGATGCAGGTTCATGATATAGCCCTGGCAGGACATCTGGGGCAGGACAAGACCTTTAACAGGGTTCTCTTTGACTTCTATTGGTCCCGGATGAGGATCTATTTAGATGCATTCTATAGGACTTGCTAACTTGCCAGGTCAGTGAAAAGACAGGGAAAAAGCTCCTCTGAATCTCTTACCTATCATTGGCACCCCTTTTGAAAGGGTGGGCATTGACATCATAGGGCTCTTGGACCCCAAGATAGCCTTAGACAAAAAATGTATCCTGGTCTTGGTAGACCATGCCACTAGATACGCAGAGGCCATCTCTCTGATGACTGTGCTTGCACCTGCTGTGAGAAGGGCCCTGATTTCACCAGAGCAGGTTACCCCACAGAAGTGGTGTCAGACAGGGACACCAACTTCATGTCTGTGTGCCTGAAGTCAATGTGGATGGAGTGTGGACAAACTTGCAAGTTCTCTACACCCTACCATACACAAACAAATTGGCTTATTGAAAGATTTAACAAGACCCTAAAAGGAATGATTATGGACCATCCTGAGCCCATGAGGTGGAAGTAGGATGTTCTCTTACCATGCCTTCTTTTTGGATACAGAGAGAGGCCACAAAAGGAGGTTGCAGTCAGCCCCTATTAGGGGACCTCCCAGACTGGTCAACATAGGGTAGGAGCAAGCTCCCAAGAAACCCTCAGGAACCAGATGACCAAGTTCTCAAAGAAATCTTCTGAGAATTTGGAGCCTAGTCAGGAGGTTATAAAGCAGTGGTATGACCAGACGGCTACGCCTGGGGAATTTCAACATGGGCATAAAGTGTGGGTAATGGAGCCTGTGGAGCGCAAGGCCCTCCAAGACCGTTGGAATGGGCCTGTGACATGGTTGAGAGGAAGGTGGAGGGCCACCTACCTGGTGGACATCAAGACCCCAAGACACCTCTCAAGGGTACTCCATATCAACCACCTCTAATAACCCTATGAGAGGTCTAAGGTCACCATGCTGCTGGTGAGGGAAGATGGGGAGGAGGGGAGGAGGAGGAGGAGGTGAGTGAACATCTTTCTGACTTTCTGTCATCAAAAGAGAAGGATGGGTCAGTGGAGGTTGTCAAATTCTCCCCTACCCTGACCCCAGAACAGCAGAGGGACTCTCGCCAGTTATTGGGACAGTTTTCCTCTCTGTTTCCCCTCACTCCTGGGCTTACACATCTGTGTACCCATGATATGGACACTGGAGACAGCCCCTGTCAAAAACAAAATATACAGGCTGTCTGATTAGATGAAGGCTAGCATAAAAGAGGTGGTCTCTGAGATATTGGAATTAGGGGTGATTGAGCACTCCAGTAGCCCCTGGTACAGCCCAGTGGTGCTGGCAGCAAATGTTGCCCCACCAGGTACCACCCCAGAACTCCGGTTCTGTGTGGACTACAGGGGGCTCAAATCAGTCACTAAAACCTATGCTCACCCCGTCCACAGAGCTGATGAGCTCATTGAAAGATTAGTGGCTGCCAAGTTCCTTAGTACTATTGATTTAACTTAAGGATAATGGCAGATTGCCCAAGCTGAAGGGGTTAAAAGAGGTCACCCTTTTTCACTCCAGAGGGTCACTTCATTTTAGAGTGGTGCCCATTGTCTGACTAATGTCTCTGCCACCTTCCAGAGACTGGTGAACTAGGTCTTTGCTGGTATTGAGGCCTTCAGTGCTGCTTACTTTGATGACATAGCTGTCTTCTGTAGCAACTGGAAGTACCACCGTTTTTACCTGCAGGACGTTCTTCAGGCCTTGCAACACTCAGGCATGATTATCAAGGCCAGTAAGTGCCAGATAGGGCAGCGGTCAGTGATGTGCTTGGGACACCTAGTGGGAGGGATAAGGTACAGCCTCTCCAGGCCAAAATGGAACCTATTCTGGCCTGGGAGCCCTAGAAACTCAGCAGAGGTGAGGGCCTTCCTAAGCCTCACAGGATTTCACACAAGATTTGTCAAAGGATATGGCACCATGTTTGCCGCCTTGACTGAGCTGACTTCTAAGAAGCAGCCAAAGAAGGTGATCTGGATGGAGGCTTTCCATGAAGCCTTTTCACTCCTTCAAACAGGGCATGTGCACAGCCCCTGTGCTCAAGAACCCTGTGTTTTCTAAGGAATACAAAGTCCAATTAGATGCCTCAGTGCATGTCATAGGGGCAGTTCTATCACAGCTCGATGAAGAGGGCCTGGGTCTACCTGTAGCTATCATCTGTCAGAGGTTACTTCCTTGGGAACAGAGGCAGAATGTTATTAAAAGAGAAGTCTTTGCTGTGGTCTGGGCACTGAATAAGCTGAGACCATGAGTGTTTGGGACTCATTTCTGAGTTTAGATGGACCACAGGCCCCTCAGGTAAGTAATGTAAATAAGGAGTGAGAATCCAACATTTTTGAGGTGGTCCATCTCCCTACAGGTCAGACCACTCCAATGCTGATGGTCTATCCAGGTTCTTCTGCCTTAGTGATGACAACTCACAGGAGGTTGGGTAGTTCTGCCAACTTTCAGTGGGGGGACACGTGTTAGAACTGGCTGCCTTAGGCTGGTCTTCCCTTAACCTTTTGCCTACTTACCTACAAATATTGCTGAAATTCGTTCTTGTTGGTCTTAGGACTCTGTGCACTTTACCTCTACTAACCAGTGCTAAAGTGCTTGGCTTCATTGGCTCATACCTGAGTGTCATATTTAATGTACAAGCCCCTTGTAGAATGGTATATTATATACCCAGGGCCTGTATATTAAATGTTACCAGTGGGCCTGCTGCACTTATTGTGGCACCCACTTAAGTAGCACCTTAAAACAGTTCCAAGGCCTGCCTCTGCAACCTGAATACAGTTTTAAACTGAAATGTCAATTTAGCATTTAAACCTCCTTGCCAAGCCTTAAACTCCCCTTTTAATACTTATAAGTCACCCGTAAGGTAACCCCTAGGGAACCCATAGGGCAGGGTGCTGTGTAATTAAAAGGTTGGACATGTACTTTTAGGCTTTAAATGTCCTGGTAGTAAACATCTCCTAAATTCATTTTTCACTACTGTTAGGCCTACCCCTCCCATAGGATAACATTGAGGATCCTTATTACCTTTAATAAGCTGTAATTCCCAATTGGGAGCAGGTTCTATATCATGTTTGGTTTTTATGGTATTTTCTATGATAATTTTGGATTTCTCATTCCAATTTTGAAAATTACTGTTTCAGAAATATGTCATTTTGCTGCCTTAACCATTTTGTCCGTACTTCCTTGTATTGGGTCACATGACTGGGTGTAGTTGAGAATTAGACTTTGTTAATTTCTCCCAGACAGTCACACAATGAAGGGATTCACTTCTTTTTTCCCTACCGCGCTTCATCGCAGTAGGTCATATTTTTCAACTTTGACCCAGTCTTTCTCAACTCGATGTCTGCCGTTGGCGCTTTGAGCTTTTAGGCAGTAGGTTTTACTAAACACTTTAAACATTCATAACTCCTGTTCTACTGATTGGACTTTTGTCATTTTGTTGTCAAATTATTCATTAAAATGTACTCTATGTACCTAAATTGGTTTAGGTTTTTTCTTGTGTTTTACTTTCACTTTATTACTGTTTGTGTGCTGCATAAATGCTTTACACATTGCATCTATGTTAAGCCTGACCTCTTCTTGTGCCAAGCTACCCAGGAATAAGCACAGGTTAATTTAGTGAATCTTTGTGTTTCACCATGAAAGAGTTTGTTGTTGTTCATTGAGAAGTGTCACACCTCCCCTCAACTAATAAATCACAACCAATTTCTCACCACCAAAGTATCATCCTGGAAGCACAGCACTCCTTTTGTGTCCTGAAACATCATACTCAAAATCCACTGAAATATGGAACATGAAGATGCCGAACTGAAAGACATGGGTTTGTAGCAGAATCTACCCACAGAAGTCATGAAGGAAGTGTGATGCCTCGCATCCTCATTTAGTGCTACATAGTGAAAATAAGCTAACATGTCGACTGTGGGAAACACAACAGTCCCCTTTGGAGTACATAAAATCTCAGAGATGTTAGGGAAAAGGTTTGCGATCAATTAAAATATTAAAGTTGAGATTGTGGTGGTTTACACACAATCTCAATCACTTGTCACTCTCCTGGACCAAAACTACGTGGACTAGCCAATTTGATCCCTCAATATCAATATCTGATCCCTCAATATGCTTTTTGTTGAGTGCTCTGTAAGAATTTATGCCTTTCAAGAATGACATTTCTTCTTGAACAAAATTTTTTATCCAAGGAATTCAACACTGTACCACATTCCTCAAGACCTTCAATAGCAATATGTTTGGCCCCATCCTGTTCTTGATTTAATTGAACTTTTACTTTTTCCACAGGAATTTTTTTTTAAATTTTCTCAGGACCTACATTTTAGACTAGTAGTTCTTTTGTTTCTTATTGGTAAAAGTATTATCATCAATGGGTTCTCAAGAACCTTGAAAGCCTCCATCCATCTTTGTCAATCTAAAGTAGGTGTTGCCAGCTACAGCTAGAAGTGAAGGTGGAGCAGAGCTACCCTTCATAATGCTCATATAAGGAATAAAGTTGCCTCCTTATCAATGGTTCCGTGATCTTTTGTCAAAGTTTTAGTATAAAGTGTTGTAGCTCAATGTCCTTCCACTGTCGTAACAGTGTCTCCCAGAAAACTAATCTTCATATTATCATGACATATTGAATCTGATGTCAGGTAATCTGGTGTTTGGCCATTCAAAAATTGATGTAAGTCATGGTGGTCAACAGCCAAAATACAAAATACATAATCAATGTAACAGGACCAATGATATTTTTCTTTGTAGGGATTGTTGTGAACACATTTCTGCTCAAAGTCTGCCATATAGAGACCGCCGTCTGTAGAGCAAAAGGGCCGCCCATCACAATCCCTTCCATTTGTAGATATATTTACCATTAAATAGGAAATGGTTAATAGTCAAGATTAACTTGGCCAGATTGAGAATGTTATCAGAATCTGGTGGGGCATTTTTCTCTTTTCTAGGTATAATTTGAGGATTTCAAGGATTTTGCCCTGGGGGAGGGGGGGTGTAAGGGTCCAGTGAGATGACATCAAATGTGCCTAGAAGGTAGCAATCCTTCATAATTTATGAAAGGCCCCCAACCAAATGTGGTCACCTCCATGATCGAATGACATTAAAAGTAGGAGACTTAGTAATTTATGAACAATCACCACATGAACTCTTCAAGTTTAGGATTGGTGTTCGAAAAATTTTGATTGCTCCAGTCTTTGTCCTATGTGTACATAGTATCTTTCAGAATTGTTCTTACACATTTTACCTTCTCACATATTTTTTCACTTCAGTAAATTTCTTCACATGTGATGGTTGTTCACTGGTTGTATTATTAGGAGCTCAAAAAGTGACACTATAAATGTGATTATTGACAACAATTTTCAGCATGATAAATTGAGATATTCAAGTGAAATGCTTTTATCTATTTAATGTAATACGTATAAAAAATGCAATCAAAAGTTGGTTGTGCCGTTTATTACACAATACAAAGGATTCATGTGTATTACACAGTAAAGATCACAGAAGCATTGGGAAGAAGCAACCTTTCTTTTTATATTTTGTCAATGTGGTTCAGCCTCTCATTCCACATTACAAGGAGCCAACCTTTTTTCTTTTAGACCTTCCATAAACCTTCTAGTCACTACAAGAATGAAACTGCACTGGAAAGATCAGCAAAGTAAAAACATTTTAGAATAAGAAAAGACAATGCCAAAATCACAGTGGCCTCGTAAAGAGGCACAGGTGTCTCTGCATAGATGGTGTTAACATAACCAATGAGTAGCTCTCTGTGAAACTGTAAACTGATGACTAGAACTCTCCTATGATTGGATATGATGGTAAGGCACAAAACTGAGGCTGTTACAGCTAGAACTTGTATAGCCAAAGCTATGCGTTGATGCGTCTGTATCAAGAACTATGTCTGGCCTACATGTCATCAGGGCTGGATCTCAATAGGGCCAGGCCTGATTGTAGTTGGTCCTTGACAGGGCTCGTGGGCAGGATGTGAAAGAGAAGGAAATGCAGATGAAATCAGAGGAGCTTATGAGCCACACAGGAACAGCAAAGTATTGCCTCCAACAGCAAACAGGCAAACCTGGCAGAAAGCTGATGGTCACTGAGTCATCCTTGTCACCAGTGAAGGTAAGAAAAACAGGCAGTCCTGGCAGAAAGGGAGTGGTGACTGAGTCATCCTCATCGCCAGTGAAGGTAAGACTGAGCTAAAGGTCTGTTGAAAGTGGGTAAAGAAAAGGCATTATTAAGCACAACCATCAGCACCTCAACAATACATAACTTTACATACATCCAACATGAGTTAAATGGGGCATTGTAACATGGTTGGAATCACTGAATCTGTTTTATTCATCTGATTCTGTTAATATATGTTATCATTTGTTCACGTTTTTCATACCTTCTTAACAATATACATTTTGACTGTATTTTCTGTGGATTATCAATCAACCAATTAATCAATCAATATTCTTTATTGTTTCAGCATTGAGTCATACAATAACACATATAACATTTTACACATTAAAATTAAATTAATCAATAATATCATTCAGTAAAATTTCAGTTAAAAGCAAAAATTTAGACTGACATATACCTTACCAGCTAAAAGAGTTTAAAAATAATAACAACCTACCTCTATATACCTGATATGGCATTATCGCACTCTACTACTTGACACTGCACATTCCCTCTAGTAGCATGCACACTTTTACCCTAGTTACAGTGCAAACCAGTTATCAATTAAAATAAAATTTCATACAGATCCTAATAGTGTTAATGGTAATCTATTTTGCTGACAGCTTTGCAATCATTAACTATGGTACACAGAACCTATGTACAATATAACATCAGAGAGCAGATACTAATACCGCAAAGTGCAAATGCCAAATATAGTGCAGGTTGGATCATAGTATTGATGACAATAATCTAGAATTTTAACAGCCTTACAATGATTAGTTGTGGTACACAAATCCTATGTACAATAAGATATTAAAGTACATATACTAATATGGTATATAAAAACACTACCCATCAGGAATAAATTCTATAAGGCAACCATCTCAAACTCATCTCACGGCTCCATGAAATGCTATGCATTACTATGAGGCTAGTTTATAAAACCTCTCTTACACATGACCAGGCTGCTCAAAGAGATCTTTTGCCAGGAATAATATATTTTGTGCAGTAAAAGCAAAAGGTGCAAAATTTCCCCAAGCATTCAGTCACAATATTTGCTTTCTCTCTGAAGGCTTGCACACCTAACAAGTTAATCCCTGGTAGCAAAAATCCCCGATCTGATTTTGATATACTGTGCATTCTTCAGTTCTGGATAGATTTGGTCCAGATAGGACTTCCAACTAGGATCTTCTCTACTCACAAAGTAGTTGCTCAATTTACTACCCGGTTTTAACATAGCTAACTTTGATTTCCACCTACGTGTTTAATATTGATCTTTCACACAATCAATGGTATTCAACAAATTTTCCTCAACTTGGACCACCACATCTATAAACATCCTTCGTAGGACTGCAGATATATGGTGACCTTATGGTTCCTTACCAGTCTGATCCAGTATAGCACTGGCTTTATTGCTGCCAGATCCTTGGGAGTTAGCCCAAGGACTATATAATTTCCTATCAAGGGGAACCCAGCCCCAACTTTTACTAGGCCCTCAAAAAGGTATTTTCTACCACTTGCAACAAATCTAATTTACCATAACCTCAGAGTTCAGCCCCATAGAATGCAGCTGCTTATGTACTTATATACCTGAAGCATGGTACTGATGCTACGAGTACCTGCTTTTTCCCTAAATTTTAATACCACCCTAGTGGACTGAAGTACGGTTGTTCTGTCCTTCAGCATTTGGGCCTTACAGCTAAGTTTCTCCAGAAACCGTATCCCAAGATAATCGTAGAACTTTACTTGCTCAGTACAATTGTACATTATTAATAACTTCCTCTTTAGTCTCGGGGATGATCCTAATACCATGACTTTAGTCTTACTGCTGTTGATGGTAACAGCCTCCTTATTACAATAATCAGTAAACATTTTACCAACCTATGCAATGAGTCCTCCGATTGGGCCAATAGAACCACATCGTCTGCAAAAAGGAGTATCAGAACTTTCTGGCCAGCTATCATAGGGACATCAATATGATTCTCCAATAGGTGGTCAACAATTTGATTTAGATAAAGAGTAAAAGGTAAAGGTGCTAACACGAATCCCTGTCAAAAGACTATTTCTACCACAAAGGCTTCGCTATATTCGTCAGCTGGTCCATACCTAACCATATTCTTGTTGTAGGTATGTTGGGCCAATATTATACGTAAGATATAATCCCTCTACTCCTGCAAAGCCAACATTTCCCAAAGCCTTGTCCAATCAACAAGATTGAATGCTTACTTCAGGTCCATAAATGTAAGGTACAATTATGCTTTTTTATTTCAATGTATTTTTCATATATGATATATAACCATACAGTTTGGTCAATTGTTCAACTGAATTCAGCCTCCAACTCAGTTAAAATGTTTTCTTTATCCACCCAACTTTGAAGTCAATTAAGTACAACTTTACCAGGAATTTTTATTTCACCATCTAAAAGAGAAATGGGGTAATAGTTGGAAGGGCAGCTATGATCCCCTTTTTCGTAAATGGATAGAAGGTCTGCCGATATCATTACTGGCTATGGCTGCAATAAATACCTTAGTAAGTACCGTAGCCCAGAGGTGCAGTTTTCGTAGAACTACACTTCCCAAGAGTAACTGCCGCAATGGGACGTTCTACATGCACATGCCCCCTCTGCCTGTGCAAAGCTTATTTATTTGCTGCCAGCATGTCCATCGGTCTCTTTGACCACCCTGGGTACCGACGGAAAGGTAAGCCACGCGCCAGTTAGGATGTTACTAACTTCTTAGTTGCTCGCGTAAGCCCTTCACTACATGTAACTTAGTTGAGTGACAACGTTGGGTTATTACTGACGCTAGCCGCCATAGCGGCGTGTTAGTTTGTCTGTAAAAGAGTTATTAGGTGTTATTTGTTCAAACCGCTCTCGCTTCCCGAAGCGTAGCGTCTTAGCAGCCTACTAATTTTATTTTGAAAACTCGCACTACGAAGTGACCTCTCCCGCTTGCCGAAGCACTATTTAGCTTCTTAGTAGCCCGCGTACTTATATTTGAATACATATGCCTGGGCGACAACGCTGGCTTTTTACTGACGTGAGCCGCCATTTCGGCGCATCAATTTGTCTGTTACAGTTATTTGTTTTAGTCATGCTCCTTTTCCGTAATGATATTGAGCTTCTTTGCAGCCAAATATTTCATATTTGAGTACTTGCACTACGGAGTTTTTGGTTTAAATCTCGCTCGCCGTAGCGGAATTTAGCTTCTTAGCGGCACACTAACTCATATTTTAACACTCGCATTGTCGCTGGGCGTTACATCAGCCTACTAGGTATACCGTCTGGTTACTACCAACGCAAGTTGTATTACAAGACACTACTTTCTATTGCCGATACATTTGTACTTTTCTATGCTCATACGGCTCAGAGCTACCTTATCAAAGATGTATCTGACTCCTATGATGGTTTCTTCTTCTTTCCATTGGCAATGTTGCACAGCGTGCCCCATTATACGCCACGTAGACGCTTGCACTCCTCTACACTTGCATGGAAGCTTGTTACCTATAATGCCATAACTTTTCTAAAAACACAAAGGTGTGCCATGCTCCCCTTTCGTAGTATTCTCGCGCATCACTAACGTGCGTTGATAGTCTATTTAGCTTAGTAGGTTACAACCACTCATTTTATACGCGTTCCACCGTCAGATAGCTGACTTACTGGCACCTTGGTGCCCTGGTTGATACTGTGAACATTTTTCTCCAATGTGCATGCATGTTTTGGAGTTGAGTCTGACTGAATATTGTTATATTGGTCTGACACGTGTAAAACATCCTTCTTTCAGAGCGGTGCCTCTCCCCTGAGTTGTTGCCAGGCTGAGGTGAGGCCCGTTATCCGTAACCAATAGGTAAGACAAATTCTAAACCTTTTTTCATCTGCACTTTGATGGCAGGCCATTGATGAGGACATATGACTCACACTACTCTGTTCTCTCACTACTGTGTAGACCTATATGTATTGGGACACATGCATTTGATTTCTCTTGTCATTTTTGTTATTACAGGTAAAACCAGTAAATCGTATTCACCAAAAGAGGGATTACTGGTTTTGTATCTATTCTTATTACCTTTCACTTGTATTACCTTCCACGTTTCACATAATCCAACGCAGTAGCACATTGTTTGAAGGTCCTGAAGAAGGCCGAGACACCTTTATGGGTCAATTGGGCCGAAACATGTTGACCTGGTTCATCTGTCACATGCAGTAACTATTATTTCCATACTGCAGGTGCTCTGTTTTTAATCCTGGCACGAGGAATGAGCCAATAAAGTTTTTTTCGCTCCTAGTAGTTAGTTTTAGCATCACTTACCTCACATTTTGAGTTTCTTTTTCCTGCACTGCGCCCGCTACCCAACCAGTCTAAAGTTTCACATCTCTAGGATTTAGGATATCCTCTGTAGAGTAGGAAACTAAAAACATCCCTGAGCTCCTCCCTCACAATGAGGGGGTTGTAGCCCTTGACGGAGCTAGGAGTCTCCGCCAAGAGGAGAATCCCAGATGATGAAGCATGCCACCTTGGTGGGTGATGGGATTTCGTCCTAATTAAAGGACTCCCCCACTAGCGACAAGATATCTCTGCTGTTGTCTCTCCTGGTGCTGTTCCAGCACTCTTGACCCGAGGATTCTTTGTGTTTTGCAGTTCTGTAAGCACCAGGTCCCGGACCCAGGGCTTTAAATTTGTTCATACTGGGCAATGCCATTTCCACTTCTGGTACTAAGATACCCATCAAGGCATACACTGTTCCATACTCGATATAGACCCCATATTGCTTAAATCAGATTGTCACACCTATAAAGTTCACTGAAGTGGCTAACCACTCCCTTGGGCCTATCTGACATTCTAGCTTTTTTGTCTTTCCCCTCTCTACCCAAGTAACAACCTCCCAAAATCTCTTTGCATACGCTGCTTCCTTCAGTTCTGCCCAAAGGGCATTCTGTGCTGCTTGCTTCTTTATTCTTAGCAAATATTTATATTCTCTCCTATAGACTTGAAAAAACCCTTCACCGACCTCATCATGATGACTTAGGCGAAGAGCCTGAAAGACTTTATGTTTCATGGTATATCACTTACCAGATAAGGCAAATTATGGGCCCTCGAAGTTCCCTTTGGTGCTCGTACTGGCTTCGACCACTAGAATTTCAATTTGTGGACCATTAAATCATATGTATGGACTACATCTGAATGAGCATCATCTGAGGCATTAAGAATACAGGGTCCATATTTTGATATAATAGCATTAAGCGAGGGATTTCCTTAAGATATTTTTCTCTATTCCATATTATATACTATTTCTATTACTGTGGGATAGAATCTCAGGTCTATACTCCTGTCCATGTTCTTTCCCATACTCTTGGTCACATTCCAATTCTTTGCTAATAGGGATCTTTGTTCTCCCTGAGACGGGATCATGGTCACTTATCACCCTCTTCACAACTGTGATATCAACCACATTTCCCCACAATTCTAGATTAACTAAGATGTAATCAATCAGAGATGCCCTTTTACAATTACTATAGTTTGTTGTTGTCAGACTATCAGAAGCAGTGTGTCCATTCAGAAAACTCAACCGGTAATTTGTAAAGAAATTTGAAAAGTGCTTCTTTTTTTTGGATGCTTTCTCTAGTTGAATATCTGGATATGGGACACCTAGCCAATAATCCCCAAGACAGTACCACTTCGCTAAGGATCTCATCAGTCGCTTGAGCATGAAAATCACCACAAATCAGCACCGTATGGGTGCCCGCTGTTAGAAATGGGGATCTCTAGTTGGCAGAGGTAGGTACCTTTGTCCAAATCGGGACCCTTGCTTCTAGTCAGGGTAAGGGGGATACACACTTTAGATAACCCCTGCTCACCCCGTTGGTAGCTTGGCACGAGCAGACAGGCTTATCCCAAAGGCAATGTGTAAAGTGTTTGTACCAACACTCACAGTAACACAGTGAAAACACCACAAAAGGACACCACACCAGTTTATAAAAATAAAGTATCTTTATCTAAACTAAACAAGACCAAAATTACAAAAATCCAACAAACACAGTTAAAAATAGGACTTTCAAAATGTTTCAAGAACTTGTACCATAGGAAACTATGGATGCGTGACTTTTCACCAAGGTACCTGTAGTTGCGTCAAAGTTCACCATGCCAAACAGCCGCAGCTTTGGAAAACAAAGAGATGAGACAGTCCTGAGCTCCTGAGGAGGCGATGCGACAGTCCCACTGCACTCAGAGGAAGGGTTGCGTCGATTCCAGTCTGTAGGGGGAGTGATGCGTCGATTCTTCGTGCCGGTTCCGATCCGCAGGTGATGCGTCGGGGAAGCGTGTCACACAGGTACAATGCGTGGATCTTCGGGATGTGTCGGCGATCGATGCGGCGGCGTTGCGCGGTGCTGCGTCGGTCCTCTTCAGCCGCGATCCCTCGATGCGTCAACTCTTGCCGCGACGACAGGCCCTGCGACGGTTTTCGCAGCAGCACGTCGATGCATGGAAATTCTTCTTGCGCTGCGAAGATGCGTCGGAAAAACAGCAGCAAGAAGAGTGATGCATCGATTTCTGTAGTTCTTTGAGTTTCTTCTCTCTTCCAGCTCCCAAACAGCAGCAACAACCTCCAGAGGCCCAAAACTGGCACAGGTACCTCAAGGCAGGTCAGAACTCACAACAGCAGAGTTCAGGGGAGCTGGGGGTGAAGTCTTTGTGTTCCTGAGACTTCTGAACAGGAGGCCAGCTCACTTCAGGCCCTTGGAGATCTCCTTCAAGCAGGGGACACAGCACACAGCAAAGTCCTTCTCCTTTTCTTGGCAGAAACAGCAACTGCAGGCCAACCACAGGCACACAGCAAGGGCAGTACTTCTCCTCAGTCTCTCCAGCTCTCCTACTTGGCAACGTTTCCTCTTGAATTCCAGGAATTATCTAAAATTCAGGGGTTTTAGGTCTAATACTTATACCCCAAAATGACTTTGTTCTCTTTGTGCAAGGGGCTCTGAGCCCAGTTCAAACCAGTTCTGGGGGCACTCTGCCAGTGCACTACAACATCCTTTGTTAGTGTGAGCCTTGGCTCCAGACACACAGCAGGGGGGCGGAGCCAGCATTGTGGAAGGCAGGCACAGCCCTATTCAGGTACAGGTGCTACTCCTCCCACCACTCCAAATGCAGATCAGGCCTATTCAGCCTAGTGCTGACTCACCCAGACTACTGGGGCCACCCCAGCCCCTGTCACTCCAAAGCCAGACAGTCAATCCACAACCAGGCAGAGGCACACAGGAAGGTTGAACAAGAAAATAGCCACTTTCTAAAAGTGGTATTTTCAAACACACAATTTAAAAACCATCTTTTCTAAAAAGATGTGTTATTTAATTCTGAGTTCAGGGGTACCAAACTCCATTTTTCTATCTTATCCCTACGGGAAGATATGCTTGTAAAATGTCACAAAGCATTCCCCATTCTGTCCTATGGTCAAGATAGCCTTTCAATAGTAAAAAACGAAATTGGCAGTATTTCACTATCAGGACATGTTACACATACCAGTACATGTCCTACCTTTCACATACACTGCACCCTGCCCAGTGGGGTACCTTGGGCCTACCATAGGGGTGTCCTATGTGTAAAAAAAGGGAAGGGTAAGGCCTGGCAAGTGGGTGCACTGGCCAGGTCGACATGGCAGTTAACAAACTGCGCACAGGCACTGCGGTGGCAGGCCTGAGACATCTTTTCAGAGCTACTCATGTGGGTGGCACAATCAGTGCTGCAAGCCCACGGGTACCATTTGATTTACCCGCCCTGGCACACTTAGTGCACTTTACTAGGGACCTACTGGTAAAACAAATATGCCAATCAGGGAGAACCAATCACAATATCAATTCAATTTACAAAGGGAGCACTTGCACTTTGACACTGATCAGCAGTGGCAAAGTGCCCAAAGCATCTAAGCCAGCAAAAACGAAATCCAGCACAGCATCAAAAACACAGGGGGTAGAGGCAAAAAGTCAGGGAAAACCACACCAAGGTTGCCAGGTCTAACACGTATCCCCTCCAGCTGAAAAGTGGGGAGAACTACCCACCCTCTCTCTCGGGAGTTCTCATCACTAAGGCGGAAGAATCTGGACAGACCATCAGCATTGGCGTGTTCTATACTAGGGCGGTGTTCCACCGTAAAGTCCACTCCCTGTAGGCAGATGGACCACCTCAACAGTTTTGGATTCTCACCCCTCATCTGCATCAACCATCTGAGGGGCCTGTGGTCTGTCTGAACCCGGAAGTGAGTCCCAAACAAGTAGGGCCTTAGCTTCTTCAGCGCCCAGACCACAGCAAAAGCTTCCCTTTCAATTGCACTCCACCTCTGTTCCCTGGGAAGTAGCTTCCTACTTATGAAAGCTACGGGTTGGTCCAAGCCCTCGTCGTTCAGTTGTGAGAGTACTGCTCCCACACCATGCTCTGAAGCATCGTCTGCACAACAAATTCTTTGGAGAAGTCAGGTGCCTTAAGCACGGGCGCTGTGCACATGGCAGATTTCAGGGCATCAAAAGCGCTCTGGCAGGCATCAGTCCAGATCACCTTCCTGGGCTGCTTCCTTGAAGTCAGTTCTGTCAAGGGGGCAACAATGGTGCCATACCCCTTGACAAACCGTCTGTAGTACCCAGTGAGACCTAAAAAGGCTCTCACCTCTGTCTGGGTCTTGAGGGGCTCCCAAGCCAGAATGGTGTCAATCTTCGCTTGTAGGGGCGCCACCTGGCCGCTCCCTTCCTGGTGTCCCAAGTACACCACAGATCCCTGCCCTATCTGGCACTTACTCACCTTGATAGTGAAGCCTGCCCTTTGCAGAGCCTTCCACACTTTGCAGAGGTGTTGCAAATGTTCCTCCCAACTGGAGCTGAACACAGCAATGTCATCCAGGTAGGCGGCGCTGAATTCCTCCAGCCCGGACAGTACCTGATTGACCAGTCTCTGGAAGGTGGCAGGGGCGTTCTTCAAACCAAAGGGCATAACACGGAACTGGTAGTGCCCCTCAGGTGTTGAAAATGCTGACCTCTCTTTGGCCCCCTTGGTTAAGGCAATCTGCCAGTACCCAGACGTTCAATCAAATGTACTGAGGTACCGGGCAGCTCCTAACTGATCCACGAGCTCATCAGCTCTGGGGATGAGGTGCGCGTTAGTCTTGGTGACTGCATTGAGCCCACGGTAGTCCACACAAAACCGAAGTTCTGGAGTAGTACCGGGTGCAGCAGCGTTTGGTACTAAGACCACTGGGCTAGCCCAGGGGCTGCTTGAGGGCTCTATCACCCCTAACGCCAACATCTTGGAAACTACTTCCTTGATGCTGGCCCTGACTTTGTCAGCTACCCTGTAAAATTTCTACTTCACAGGTAGACTGTCCCCAGTGTCCACATCATGGACGCACCAATTGGTGACTCCTGGTGTCAGGGAGAACAGGGAGGCGAACTGTCCCAGCACCTGGCGACAGTCCCTCCGCTGCTCTGGGGTCAGGGTAGGAGAGAGGTTCACCCCATCCACTGACCCATCATGTTCCTTTGCTGACAGGAGGTCAGGAAGAGGCTCACTCTCCTCCTCCATTCCATCATCTGTTGCAAGGAGCATAGTTACTTCAGACCTCTCAAAGTGTGGTTTGAGGCGGTTCACATGCAGGACCCTCAATGGGTTCCTAGGAGTCTGCAAGTCAACCAAATAGGTCACCCCACTCTTGCGCTCCACCACCACATATGGACCAGTCCACTTATCTTGGAGCGCACAAGGCTCCACTGGTGCCATCACCCACACTTTCTGGCCAGGTTGAAATTCTACCAGAGTGGCATTCTGGTAGTACCATCTTTTCATTTCTTTCTGGCTAGCTTCTAGGTTCGCTTGAGCAAGTTTTCTGAAGCATTGAGTCTGGTTTCTGAAGGCCAGCACATAGCTGAACACATCTTGTGGGGTCTTACCAGGAGTTCTCTCCCAACCCTGCTTCACCAGACTCAGAGGTCCTCTCACAGGGTGACCATACAGTAGTTCAAAGGGACTGAACCCTAAGGACTTCTGGGGTACCTCCCTGTATGCAAGCAACAGGCATGGCAAAAAGACGTCCCACTTCCGTCTCATGGGTTCTGCAAGACCCTTGATCATGCCCTTCAGGGTTCGGTTGAATCGCTCAACCAACCCATTCCCTTGAGGATTGTAAGGAGTGGTGAACTGGCAAGCTACACCACACTCCTCCCACAAAGATGTCATGTACTTCGAAATGAAGTTTGCATCATGGTCAGAGACCACCTCTCTGGGGAACCCCACACGGGAAAAGATCCCCATCAATGCATGGCCCACCACGGGGGCTGTGATTGTCCGGAGAAGGACAGCTTCCGGGTACCGGGTGGCATGGTCCACCAAGACCAAGATAAACTTGTTGCCTAAGGCTGTCTTGGGTTCCAGTGGCCCCACAATGTCAATTCCCACCCGCTCAAAAAGGGGTGCTCACCACACGAAAGGGTTGCAGGGGAGCCTTACACTTTCCTCCACTCTTGCCACTTGCCTGGCAAGTCTGACAAGACCTACAATGTGTACCAACATGCCTTCTCATTTGTGGCCAGTAAAAGTGGGTGACAAGCATCTGAAAGGTCTTGTCGCACCCAAAATGTCCTGCGAGAGGCACTTCATGAGCCAGACCGAGTAGGAAGGACCTGAAACGCTCGGGTACCACCAGCACACGGGCTGCACCGGGCTCAGCAACGTTAGGCTCACTATATAGCAAACCATCTTCCCAGTAAATCAGATGTGATCCGGACTGATCACCTGCTGCCTGGTCTGCAGCCTGTTGCCGTAGACCAACAAGAGTAGGGCACTCCATCTGTGCTCTGCATAACTCCTCCCTGGAGGGGCCCCCTTCCTGCTGCCAATGGGTCAGCTCAGGCAGGTCCCCCATGTAGGAAGGTGGAATCTGACTATATGGTTGCCCCCACTTTTTTTATGGTGTTTTGCTGGTTTATGACTTAGTTGGACTGGGATCCTGCTATTCAGGGCCCCAGTCTATCTGCTTTCTCTGTAAAAAGGTTTCCATGTGCCTTAGGCACATCTCTGATTGGAATCTGGAGTGCCCTTATAAGTCCCTAGTATATGGTATACTATGTACCAAGGGCATAGGTACCTCAGAGGCCTGCCAAGGGCTGCAGCATGTATTATGCCACCCTGGAAGGCCATCCAAACTGACACCACAGGTCTGCTACTGCAGCCTGGGTAAGGTGGTGCATGCACCCCTTAATGTGATATAGGTTACCTATATCACTAAATACATACACACATATAAACCTATAAGTCACTCCTAAGGCAGGCCTTATCAATCCTAAAGGCAGAGTGCATGGTTCCTATGTGAGAGGGTGCCCCTGCATGAGCAGGGCCCCTCTGCAGTGTTCGGAGACCATCTCTGATGCTGTTTGTAGTGCAGCCTGACCATATACTCTTAAGCGCATTATATCCTCGCGGTAAAATGCTAACTTTGGAATGGCTGCACCTAAACATGTCGTGTTTGGTGTCAAACATCTTGGAATACTACCCCCCGTCAATCCTGGTGGCGGGGGTAGCATTCCACCCTTCTAGAGGGAAAGACATGTTAACTCTGGCTTACCCGGTAACTTCTTTCTGAAGCCCTGGCATCACAAAATGGATGCTGCTGCCACAGACACAAGTCTGGCCTCCTGCTGCTGGACGAAACTCCGGCAGGGGAGGCCTGGACAATAGGTTTCCTGTTGCAGGGAGGTGTGACCACCTCCCCAGACAGGATAATGTGTATTGGGGCTGGGTGGGTGCACTCTTAGAGTGCTTTGAAGTCCTGCACTGGGGAGCAAAAGGCTCCTCTGTGCATATGCCAGTTCAAACCAGCTCAGGGGCTACCTGCCCCTGCTCTGGCGCGAAACTGGACAAAGGGAAGTGGGTGTAGCCACCCCTCCCTTTACCCTCCCATAGGTGGGGTCATAGAGTTAGTCCCTCCCTGTTTTACTGGTTAAAATGGGGAACCCTTGCCACAGCAAGATTAGATTACACCTGGACGAAACTCTGAAACTGAATCCTGGACCTTCGACGCTCTACGACAAGATTAGAGGACTGAAGAATCTCCCTTGGGGTCAAGGAGTGACTCCCCTGCTTGGCAGGCACCAAAGAAGCATCTGTCCGGTTCGCATTACTGAAGCTCCCGTTGGACGCCGAAGTCATCGCATCACCAGAGGTAGATTCTCAGACTTCCCCGAGGCTACCCTGAGTCCCCAGCAAAGCTGAGGCCCGTGGCTATAGTGGGTGACTTGAGACCGTGACCCCTGGACATCGAGCACATTTGCAGGTGCACCATCTTCTAGGTCTCCCAAGAAGTCGTGCTTTGGGCTCCGAGTAGCCCTAGCCTCCAGCACCACCTGCACCGAAGATCACTGGCCCCCACTCCACGAGTGTCCTGTAAGCCAGCTCCACGTGCGGCGTCACGAGGCTCCTTTGCGGTCGCTAGCCTGTTGGCTAGTAGCCCCTAACGAAGGCCAATCTTTTCCTTACTTGGCATCCTGGTTGCTCCAGGCCTGCCCTAACTTACCCTCGCTGGGTGAGTTCCACAGACCTTGCTGGTCTGCACCATCGACGATCTACATCTTACTCGAGACTTGCCGTTGCCAAGGCTTGTTGGGTCCAATCCGGTCGCCGACACCTCAGCACTCGACAGACATTGAGCACCAGCCCGAATCCTGCTCCTAGTCGCCGACAACGCCTCCCGGACATCGTGGCTGAAGAGTCAAGACAACCATCAACGCACCTGAAGCACTCGACATCGGTGGGCATCTGTCCATCGCCTTCCTGGTCACTGGCTAGTGACCCAGACTCTGTCCCCTCTGCTTTCAGGTTCACCAGAACTCCGATCCACTCTTGGATCCACCCGGACACTTTTCTCTTGGCCGCCAGCAGCACTTTGCAGCAGATCGCCATTCGAATCAACGACGAAACCCGACCCCGAAAGGCACCTATGCACCCGGCTTCCCTGGGTGAGGTAACACGAGTACTCCGGTGCTCCCGTGGGTAGAGACTCTTCAAAGTCCTAGATCTCAAAGGGTTTTGTCCTAGTCCTCTTTTAAGTGTCCCTTTCCTCTATTTTCCCGATCCCGACTTTCTCCATAGAAGTTAACGGCGTATCGCGGTTGTGTATTTACACTGCACGCGTCTCCCGTGGGTCCCCTGTGTCACTACCTTGGGTGGTTCCTTGTGGTCCAAGCACTTCTAGAGGCTCTAGGCCTAGTGTCTAGTTCAGTCGTGGTTCGCATACCACTTTATTGGTATATGGTTTGGTACGCCCCTAGGGCCCAAACGTGTATTTGTGCTATTACTGTGATTTAAGATCTTATAACCTATGTACTTCGAACTCTAGCCTCATAAAGAGACTAGAGGGGTGTGTTTAGTAATAAATACATATATTTTGAATATATACCTGGTGTGGTGCTCTTTCATTTGGTCACTCAAGAGATTATAGACTGGTAAAACAAGCTGCTTTACATTCCTTCAAGACTTAGCCTGAAGGCTGCTCTCCATAGCTACCACTAGGATAGCTTTCAATAAGGTTGTCTTTAACCTATCTACCATAAGAGTCGATTTGGACTGGTGCAAGGTGCCCACTATAATTAGTGGACAGCATATGCCAGGCCAACTTCTCACATTGGTGTGCAGCGTGTGGGATTCCAGCTTGCTATTGTTTTACCAGATAATCTCAATTGAATTGATCAACTGAAAACCACTAAAGGTACCTAAGGTACATATAATTTAAGCTTAGAATACAGTAAGTTCTACTGAACTTAGAGTTGTGTGTTAAGGGATAGCACAACCCTTTCTACAACTCAAGAGAGTTTAGTTGGCCACACTAGAGTAGGTAGTGCATACACCACACCACACTAGTAATGTCTTTAAGGGCAGGATCCAAAGAATCCTTGCAGGAAGCCATTGAGCTTCCACCCTCCAAGTATGATACACTCCCATTCTTGGAATTGAGAGCTTTATGTAACTTGAGAAAAATAAGGACAGGCCAAAGCCCCACCACCCAACACCTCAAGGAGTTGTTGGTGGCTTATGACCTTAGTAAGCCTGTAGGGACTGAAGGGGTAGGAGCTGAGGGTGGGGCAGGAGAAGAGGAGGACGCCAGGGGTACCAATACCCCCAGCCCCCTCTGAAACTGGCCAGGAGGGTGACAATGACCCTGACCTGGATAACCCAATCCCTCCTGTGGATGATGATGAGGATGATCAAGATGATGCCCTCTTTGTCCCCCAGGAAGGATTAAGAGTGTGCCCAGGAAGTCTAGATCTCCTTCTCAGGAGTCTAACCACTCTGGCACCTCTATAGGGAGCTCTGTCTCATCTCACAGGAGGGAATCCTCTCATGAGAGGAGAACCAGACTGGTCCAGTATGAGGAAACTCAGCTGGAGATCAGAAAAAAGCAATTGGCTTTAGATAGGGAATCCCTAGATCTCCTTAGAGAGAGAAGAAAGTTGGGACTAGAGTCCCATGGTGGCAACAATATCCCTAGAGATAGGGAAAGGTCTTATGACCATAGAAACCTAAACAAGATTGTCCCTCCCTACCAGAGTGGGGATGACATCCACAAATGGATAACTGCACTGGAGAGGGCCTGTAAAGTTCAGAAGGTCCCCAGAGGCAGTGGGCAGCAATCTTGTGGCTCTCCTTTGCAGACAAAGGTAGAGACAAGCTCCTCACTGTAAGAGAAGAGGATGCTGACAATTACACAGTCTTGAAGAGTGATCTGATAGATGGGTTTGGCCTAACCACTGAACAGTATAGATTGAAGTTCAGAGACACCCAAAAGCTCAGACTCAAGACTGGGTTGATTTTGTAGATTGTGCTACAAAGGCTCTGGAAGGTTGGATACATGGCAACAAAGTGCATGACTTTTTAGGATTGTACAATTTGATTATGAGGGAGCAGATCCTTAATAATTGTCAAAACCAGCTTTTGCACCAGTATCTGGTGGACTCTGATCTGACCTCTCCCCAAGAATTGGGAAAGAAGGCAGACAAATGGGTCAGAACCAGAGTAAAAACTAGAAATCAGGGTGGTGACCAGAAGAAAGATTCTACTAAGTCCCAAGAGAAAGGTGGGGATAAATCTAAGGATAAGTCCCCTACAGGGCCCCAAAATTCCTCTTCTGGGGGTGGGTCCCAAACTCCTTCCTCTCCTGAAAAGAAACCCTATTGCCATGTCTGTAAAAGCCTGGGCACTGGAAAACTGATCCCAGTTGCCCCAGGATTGGCAATAAAGAAAATGTTCCTCCCACAACTACTACCACCCCTCCTGGTACTACCAGTAGTAATCCTCCAGTTGGGAGTAGTGCACCCAAAAAGTTGGGTGCTTTTGCAAGAGGAACAGAGGTGGGCCCTAGTTTAGACAGGGACCCCTCAACAGACTCCTCTGACTCTGATGGTGGTATAGGATTTGCCACCTTTACCATGGGTCCCATAACATTGGGGAGGTACAGATTGGAGCCAATAATTAATGGTCAGAAAGCTGTGGCATTTAGGGACACAGGGGCTAGTGTCACCATGGTGGCAAGGAAACTAGTCCCCCTCACCAGCTTTTACCTGAGTTTAAATACCAGGTGACCAACATTGATGGTGTCAGAACAGATCACCCCATGGCCATAGTCAATCTCAGCTGGGAGGGGGTCACAGGCCCAAAAGAGTGGCAGTGTCCCCAACCCTACCTGTAGATTGCCTGATGGGCAATGATTTGGAAATTTCAGCCTGGGCTGAAGTTGAACACCAAACCCATCTTAGGATGTTGGGCGTCCCTGCAAAGGTTAGTGGGGCTGTGATGGCCACAGCCCCAGCCCAAGAATTTGGAGAGATGGAGCCTGAAAGAATGGCCCACTCTCCCCCAAAAGAGAGCACAAGGGTTGAAGAAAAGTCTTCTTCCCCCAGACAGTAGGTAAGGGTCAGCCTCCTCAGGGAACTGACCCTACCCCTAGTGAAGGAACTGCCACAGAGGTAGTCAGGCCTGGCCTGGCCACACCCCTGATGGCAGAGGACCCTTCCAAGGTGGTACCCAGTCTGGAGCAGGTAACCTGCCCCTCTCTACCCTGCCTCAGTCAGCCCAGGGCTGCAGAGGTCAGGGAGGTCAGTGGACCCCCAGGGCCCCCTGTCCAGAGGAAGCCCCCATCAGCAGATTAGGGGCACCCAGTCTAGTAGCCCTAGCCAGGTGAAAATTCCTCTACACACTGAGGGATCCCCCATACCTTTATGTAGGGACCTCCCCAGAAGGACTCTGGTAGGCAAGGGCAAACCTGGGACCAGAAGGTTCCAAACCTGCCATGTCCCTCCAGTGTTCCATCCAAAGGGACCCAACCCCCAGCTGTAGGCAGCCAAAGGTTGACCCTTAGAGCAAAGTGCAACTCAGTCATGGAAAGACAGGCATACATGGTGACCAGTGATCTGAGGAAGCTGAGGCCAACATTCCTAGGGCCTCACTTCCCTACTCAGACACCTCACCAGCCTTGTACTTTACCTAAGCACACCAGAGGTAGCGATTCCCCATGGTGGAGACCCTCTCATACCCTTAGGGTGAGGGATTGCTTAGTGGACCATAACATAGGGGGCAACCATGCTAGTGCAGGTGCTTCCTTATATGGCCACTTAGTCAATATAGGCTCAACTGGCCAAGGTTAGCCTTATCTCCTTTCGTTTGGGGGGGTTATGTAGGAAGGTGGAATCTGACTATATGGTTGCCCCCACTTTTTTATGGTGTTTTGCTGGTTTATGACTTAGTTGGACTGGGATCCTGCTATTCAGGGCCCCAGTCTATCTGCTTTCTCTGTAAAAGGTTTCCATGTGCCTTAGGCACATCTCTGATTGGAATCTGGAGTGCCCTTATAAGTCCCTAGTATATGGTATACTATGTACCAAGGGCATAGGTACCTCAGAGGCCTGCCAGGGGCTGCAGCATGTATTATGCCACCCCTGGAAGGCCATCCAAACTGACACCACAGGTCTGCTACTGCAGCCTGGGTAAGGTGGTGCATGCACCCCTTAATGTGATATAGGTTACCTATATCACTAAATACATACACACATATAAACCTATAAGTCACTCCTAAGGCAGGCCTTATCAATCCTAAAGGCAGAGTGCATGGTTCCTATGTGAGAGGGTGCCCCTGCATGAGCAGGGCCCCTCTGCAGTGTTCGGAGACCATCTCTGATGCTGTTTGTAGTGCAGCCTGACCATATACTCTTAAGCGCATTATATCCTCGCGGTAAAATGCTAACTTTGGAATGGCTGCACCTAAACATGTCGTGTTTGGTGTCAAACATCTTGGAATACTACCCCCCGCCAATCCTGGTGGCGGGGGTAGCATTCCACCCTTCTAGAGGGAAAGACATGTTAACTCTGGCTTACCCGGTAACTTCTTTCTGAAGCCCTGGCATCACAAAATGGATGCTGCTGCCACAGACACAAGTCTGGCCTCCTGCTGCTGGACGAAACTCCGGCAGGGGAGGCCTGGACAATAGGTTTCCTGTTGCAGGGAGGTGTGACCACCTCCCCAGACAGGATAATGTGTATTGGGGCTGGGTGGGTGCACTCTTAGAGTGCTTTGAAGTCCTGCACTGGGGGAGCAAAGGCTCCTCTGTGCATATGCCAGTTCAAACCAGCTCAGGGGCTACCTGCCCCTGCTCTGGCGCGAAACTGGACAAAGGGAAGTGGGTGTAGCCACCCCTCCCTTGACCCTCCCATAGGTGGGGTCATAGAGTTAGTCCCTCCCTGTTTTACTGGTTAAAATGGGGAACCCTTGCCACAGCAAGATTAGATTATACCTGGACGAAACTCTGAAACTGAATCCTGGACCTTCGACGCTCTACGACAAGATTAGAGGACTGAAGAATCTCCCTTGGGGTCAAGGAGTGACTCCCCTGCTTGGCAGGCACCAAAGAAGCATCTGTCCGGTTCGCATTACTGAATCTCCCGTCGGACGCCGAAGTCATCGCATCACCAGAGGTGGATTCTCAGACTTCCCCGAGGCTACCCTGAGTCCCCAGCAAAGCTGAGGCCCGTGGCTATCGTGGGTGACTTGAGACCGTGACCCCTGGACACCGAGCACATTTGCAGGTGCACCATCTTCTAGGTCACCCAAGAAGTCGTGCTTTGGGCTCTGAGTATCCCTAGCCTCCAGCACCACCTGCACCGAAGATCACTGGCCCCCACTCCACGAGTGTCCTGTAAGCCAGCTCCACGTGCAGCGTCATGAGGCTCCTTCGCGGTCTCTAGCCTGTTGGCTAGTAGCCCCTAACGAAAGCCAATCTTTTCCTTACTTGGCATCCTGGTTGCTCCAGGCCTGCCCTAACTTACCCTCACTGGGTGAGTTCCACAGACCTTGCTGGTCTGCACCATCGACGATCTACATCTTACTCGAGACTTGCCGTTGCCAAGGCTTGTTGGGTCCAATCCGGTCGCCGACACCTCAGCACTCGACAGACATCGAGCACCAGCCCGAATCCTGCTCCTGGTCACCGACAACGCCTCCCGGACATTGTGGCTGAAGAGTCAAGACGACCGTCAACACACCTGAAGCACTCGACATCGGTGGGCATCTGTCCATCGCCTTCCTGGTCACTGGCTAGTGACCCAGACTCTGTCCCCTCTGCTTTCAGGTTCACCAGAACTCCGATCCACTCTTGGATCCACCCGGACACTTTTCTCTTGGCCGCCAGCAGCACTTTGCAGCAGATCGCCATTCGAATCGACGACGAAACCCAACCCCGAAAGGCACCTATGCACCCGGCTTCCCTGGGTGAGGTAACACGAGTACTCCGGTGCTCCCGTGGGTAGAGACTCTTCAAAGTCCTAGATCTCAAAGGGTTTTGTCCTAGTCCTCTTTTAAGTGTCCCTTTCCTCTATTTTCCCGATCCCGACTTTCTCCATAGAAGTTAACGGCGTATCGCGGTTGTGTATTTACACTGCACGCGTCTCCCTTGGGTCCCCTGTGTCACTACCTTGGGTGGTTCCTTGTGGTCCAAGCACTTCTAGAGGCTCTAGGCCTAGTGTCTAGTTCAGTCGTGGTTCGCATACCACTTTATTGGTATATGGTTTGGTACGCCCCTAGGGCCCAAACGTGTATTTGTGCTATTACTGTGATTTAAGATCTTATAACCTATGTACTTCGAACTCTAGCCTCATAAAGAGACTAGAGGGGTGTGTTTAGTAATAAATACATATATTTTGAATATATACCTGGTGTGGTGCTCTTTCATTTGGTCACTCAAGAGATTATAGACTGGTAAAACAAGCTGCTTTACATTCCTTCAAGACTTAGCCTGAAGGCTGCTCTCCATAGCTACCACTAGGATAGCTTTCAATAAGGTTGTCTTTAACCTATCTACCATAAGAGTCGATTTGGACTGGTGCAAGGTGCCCACTATAATTAGTGGACAGCATATGCCAGGCCAACTTCTCACACCCCAGTTCGGCCACTTCTTCCCCTGTAGGTTCCAGGGCATCCCACTCAGGTTCTGCCTCCTCTTGGACCGTGGGAAATTCAGGGGCTGGTTTCCCACGCCCCCTGCCCTTCCTGGCAGCCACCTGGGCCACTGTTTCAGGCTCCAGGTCCTCTTGATTACCCCTACTGGCTGCCATTGACCGAGTGGTCACACAGACCCACTCAGGCCATCCATGTCTACAGGCATGGATGGACTAACAATGACCTTCAAGGAACCTGAGACCCCCACCACTCAAAGGGAACTAGCGCCACCTTACATAAGCGCTCCGAGTTGTCTGCTGCAACTACAGGATGAAGTACATTGGGAATAACCTGCTCTTCAGACACCTATTGACGCCTGACAGATGTCACACTGGCTCCTGTGTCTCTCAGAGCCTCCACGCTACTCCCATTTATGGTCACCCACTGCCTGTATTTCCTAGTGTTTTCAGGCAGATAGGACTACTCCTGGACCATCTCTCTCTCTGTCTCCTAATGAGACAAGGGTCATAACTGCTTGCTCCCCCCTTCACCAGGAACCAATTCCTCCCCCAGTGCTACACTCACTAATTCCAGTGACGGAGCACCAGTGGATGCAGGGGTGCGTTGGGGCACTTGGGATCTCTTGCAATGTGGCCCACCTGACCACATGAATAACACTTGGGGGGACCCTGGTTGTCGTGCCTGCCCTTAGGGGGCCAGGACACCTTAGGCTTGGGGGGCTGGGACTCCTCACCCTGGGAACTGTTTTGGGGCCCTTTAGAGAACTCCTTTTGGTTACCCTTGTCCCCCCCATTCTTTTGCTGGGGACCCTGCCCACCCTTGGCTGGGTTACCCACAATCCCCTTGTGGACCTTGGTGCTAGTCCAGCGGTCCGCTTCTTAGCAAGCTCCCTGGGATCAGTTAGCTCACTATCCAATAGATGCTGGCGCAGCTCTGGAACACACAGACTACTCAAGAGCTCCCAACTGATTAAGTTACACAACCCCTGGTAATCAGTTACCTTGCTGCCCTTTATCCAACCTTACAGTGCACACGTATACATGATCACACATTCAACCCAAGTACTTGAATCAAGCTTCTTGAAGTTCCTGAACTTCTCTCTGTACTGCTATGGGGTGAGCCCATACCTGAGGCATAAAGCCTCCTTCATGTTGGGATAGGTCAGGGTACCCGCCTTCTCTAAAGGTGACAGGGTGTCCCTCCAGTGGCCTCAAAGCGTTTCCACAGACCTGCCCCCAGTTCTTCTCAGGAACCTCATTCATTCTCAAGGCTATCTCATATGCCGTAAACCATGCATAAATATCATCACCCTTCTGGTAATTCAAGTCCTTGGGTATGTACACCTTACCCTCTTGCACTGGCTGTGCGCTGTCACCATTTGAACTGGACTCCACTTGTTTGGCCTTAATGTCCTGTTCCCTCATGCTCAACTCATGAGCCAATAGCAATTTCTTTTCTTCCAAGGCACGAGCATTCTTGCTCTCCTCTGCCTTGGCCTGGAGCCTCATGACCTCCAGCTCATGATCTCTGACCCTTTGGTTCTCCTCCCACTCCTCTGGGGAAAGACTTCCAACGGAATGGACGCTGCCAGCCCTGGAGGCTGCTCTTGACACAGGCAGATCCTGTGACCCGAAAACATCCCTTTGTGCATCCTCATTCACCTCGGCATCACCTGTCTCCCCAGCCTCTTTGGCCTCCCACCAGGCCCTTAAGGCCTTCTGCAGCTCATCCTTCCTTGAGCTGGTCTTCATGGGACATCCCAAATCCTTGCAAAATTGTTTGAGCTGATCTACTTTGTAGGAATGCAACATTTCAATATTAAACTCCAATTCTGCAACTTCACTTGCTGGTTTCCCTTTCTGAGACATAATGTGTGGATACTTTAAGGGTCACTCAAAAATAGAACCAAAAACAAAACACAGTATGTGGTTGCGTACTGGTCTGCACTAAACTGGTGATGTACACCAATCACTGTGGGTCAAGTACAAATACAGGTTCAAATCCTCACCACTGACCACAATGTTAGAAATGGGGGTCTCTAGTTGGCAGAGGTAGGTACCTTTGTCCAAATAGGGACCCTTGCTTCTAATCAGGGTAAGGGGGATACACACTTTAGATAACCCCTGCTCACCCCCTTGGTAGCTTGGCACAAGCAGACAGGCTTATCCCAAAGGCAATGTGTAAAGTATTTGTACCAACACTCACAGTAACACAGTGAAAACACCACAAAAGGACACCACACCAGTTTAGAAAAATAAAGTATCTTTATCTAAACTAAACAAGACCAAAACGACAAAAATCCAACATACACAGTTAAAAATAGGACTTACAAAATGTTTCAAGAAGTTGTATCATAGGAAACTATGGATGCGTGACTTTTCACCAAAGTACCTGTAGTTGCGTCAAAGTTCACCAAGCCAAACAGCAGCAGTGTCGGAAAACAAAGCGATGCGACACTCCTGAGATCCTGAGGAGGTAATGCGACAGTCCCGCTGCACGCAGAGGAAGGGTTGTGTCGATTCCGGTCTGTAGGGGGAGTGATGCGTCGATTCTTCATGCCGGTTCCGGTCCGCAGGTGATGCGTCGGGGAAGCGTGTCGCACAGGTACGATGCAGGGACCTTCCGGATGCGTCGGCGATCGATGCAGCGGCGTTGCGTGGCGCTGCGTCGGTCCTATTCAGCCGCGATCCCTCGATGCATTGATTCTTGCCGCGACGACAGGCACTGCAACGGTTTTCGCAGCGGCACGGCGATGCGTGGAAATTCTTCTTGCGCTGCGAAGATGCATCAGAAAAACAGCAGCAAGAAAAGTGATGCGTCGATTTCTGTAGTTCTTTGAGTTTCTTCTCTCTTCCAGCTCCCAAACAGCAGCAACAACCTCCAGAAGCCCAAAACTGGCACAGGCACCTCAAGGCAGGTCAGAACTCACAACAGCAGAGTTCAGGGGAGCTGGGGGTGAAATCTTTGTGTCCCTGAGACTTCTGAACAGGAGGCCAGCTCACTTCAGGCCCTTGGAGATCTCCTTCAAGCAGGGGACACAGCACACAGCAAAGTCCTTCTCCTTTCCTTGGCAGAAACAGCAACTGCAGGCCAACCCCAGACACACAGCAAGGGCAGTACTTCTCCTCAGTCTCTCCAGCTCTTCTCCTTGGCAAAGGTTCCTCTTGAATTCCAGGAATGATCTAAAATTCAGGGTTTTTAGGTCTGATACTTATACCCCAAAATGTCTTTGTTCTCTTTGTGCAAGGGGCTCTTATCCCAGTTCAAACCAGTTCTGGGGGCACTCTGCCAGTGCACTACAACATCCTTTGTTAGTGTGAGCCAAAGGTTGACCCTTAGAGCAAAGTGCAACTCAGTCATGGAAAGACAGGCATACATGGTGACCAGTGATCTGAGGAAGCTGAGGCCAACATTCCTAGGGCCTCACTTCCCTACTCAGACACCTCACCAGCCTTGTACTTTACCTAAGCACACCAGAGGTAGCGATTCCCCATGGTGGAGACCCTCTCATACCCTTAGGGTGAGGGATTGCTTAGTGGACCATAACATAGGGGGCAACCATGCTAGTGCAGGTGCTTCCTTATATGGCCACTTAGTCAATATAGGCTCAACTGGCCAAGGTTAGCCTTATCTCCTTTCGTTTGGGGGGGTTATGTAGGAAGGTGGAATCTGACTATATGGTTGCCCCACTTTTTTATGGTGTTTTGCTGGTTTATGACTTAGTTGGACTGGGATCCTGCTATTCAGGGCCCCAGTCTATCTGCTTTCTCTGTAAAAGGTTTCCATGTGCCTTAGGCACATCTCTGATTGGAATCTGGAGTGCCCTTATAAGTCCCTAGTATATGGTATACTATGTACCAAGGGCATAGGTACCTCAGAGGCCTGCCAGGGGCTGCAGCATGTATTATGCCACCCCTGGAAGGCCATCCAAACTGACACCACAGGTCTGCTACTGCAGCCTGGGTAAGGTGGTGCATGCACCCCTTAATGTGATATAGGTTACCTATATCACTAAATACATACACACATATAAACCTATAAGTCACTCCTAAGGCAGGCCTTATCAATCCTAAAGGCAGAGTGCATGGTTCCTATGTGAGAGGGTGCCCCTGCATGAGCAGGGCCCCTCTGCAGTGTTCGGAGACCATCTCTGATGCTGTTTGTAGTGCAGCCTGACCATATACTCTTAAGCGCATTATATCCTCGCGGTAAAATGCTAACTTTGGAATGGCTGCACCTAAACATGTCGTGTTTGGTGTCAAACATCTTGGAATACTACCCCCCGCCAATCCTGGTGGCGGGGGTAGCATTCCACCCTTCTAGAGGGAAAGACATGTTAACTCTGGCTTACCCGGTAACTTCTTTCTGAAGCCCTGGCATCACAAAATGGATGCTGCTGCCACAGACACAAGTCTGGCCTCCTGCTGCTGGACGAAACTCCGGCAGGGGAGGCCTGGACAATAGGTTTCCTGTTGCAGGGAGGTGTGACCACCTCCCCAGACAGGATAATGTGTATTGGGGCTGGGTGGGTGCACTCTTAGAGTGCTTTGAAGTCCTGCACTGGGGGAGCAAAAGGCTCCTCTGTGCATATGCCAGTTCAAACCAGCTCAGGGGCTACCTGCCCCTGCTCTGGCGCGAAACTGGACAAAGGGAAGTGGGTGTAGCCACCCCTCCCTTGACCCTCCCATAGGTGGGGTCATAGAGTTAGTCCCTCCCTGTTTTACTGGTTAAAATGGGAACCCTTGCCACAGCAAGATTAGATTATACCTGGACGAAACTCTGAAACTGAATCCTGGACCTTCGACGCTCTACGACAAGATTAGAGGACTGAAGAATCTCCCTTGGGGTCAAGGAGTGACTCCCCTGCTTGGCAGGCACCAAAGAAGCATCTGTCCGGTTCGCATTACTGAATCTCCCGTCGGACGCCGAAGTCATCGCATCACCAGAGGTGGATTCTCAGACTTCCCAGAGGCTACCCTGAGCCCCCAGCAAAGCTGAGGCCCGTGGCTATCGTGGGTGACTTGAGACCGTGACCCCTGGACACCGAGCACATTTGCAGGTGCACCATCTTCTAGGTCACCCAAGAAGTCGTGCTTTGGGCTCTGAGTATCCCTAGCCTCCAGCACCACCTGCACCGAAGATCACTGGCCCCCACTCCACGAGTGTCCTGTAAGCCAGCTCCACGTGCAGCGTCATGAGGCTCCTTCGCGGTCTCTAGCCTGTTGGCTAGTAGCCCCTAACGAAAGCCAATCTTTTCCTTACTTGGCATCCTGGTTGCTCCAGGCCTGCCCTAACTTACCCTCACTGGGTGAGTTCCACAGACCTTGCTGGTCTGCACCATCGACGATCTACATCTTACTCGAGACTTGCCGTTGCCAAGGCTTGTTGGGTCCAATCCGGTCGCCGACACCTCAGCACTCGACAGACATCGAGCACCAGCCCGAATCCTGCTCCTGGTCACCGACAACGCCTCCCGGACATTGTGGCTGAAGAGTCAAGACGACCGTCAACACACCTGAAGCACTCGACATCGGTGGGCATCTGTCCATCGCCTTCCTGGTCACTGGCTAGTGACCCAGACTCTGTCCCCTCTGCTTTCAGGTTCACCAGAACTCCGATCCACTCTTGGATCCACCCGGACACTTTTCTCTTGGCCGCCAGCAGCACTTTGCAGCAGATCGCCATTCGAATCGACGACGAAACCCAACCCCGAAAGGCACCTATGCACCCGGCTTCCCTGGGTGAGGTAACACGAGTACTCCGGTGCTCCCGTGGGTAGAGACTCTTCAAAGTCCTAGATCTCAAAGGGTTTTGTCCTAGTCCTCTTTTAAGTGTCCCTTTCCTCTATTTTCCCGATCCCGACTTTCTCCATAGAAGTTAACGGCGTATCGCGGTTGTGTATTTACACTGCACGCGTCTCCCTTGGGTCCCCTGTGTCACTACCTTGGGTGGTTCCTTGTGGTCCAAGCACTTCTAGAGGCTCTAGGCCTAGTGTCTAGTTCAGTCGTGGTTCGCATACCACTTTATTGGTATATGGTTTGGTACGCCCCTAGGGCCCAAACGTGTATTTGTGCTATTACTGTGATTTAAGATCTTATAACCTATGTACTTCGAACTCTAGCCTCATAAAGAGACTAGAGGGGTGTGTTTAGTAATAAATACATATATTTTGAATATATACCTGGTGTGGTGCTCTTTCATTTGGTCACTCAAGAGATTATAGACTGGTAAAACAAGCTGCTTTACATTCCTTCAAGACTTAGCCTGAAGGCTGCTCTCCATAGCTACCACTAGGATAGCTTTCAATAAGGTTGTCTTTAACCTATCTACCATAAGAGTCGATTTGGACTGGTGCAAGGTGCCCACTATAATTAGTGGACAGCATATGCCAGGCCAACTTCTCACACCCCAGTTCGGCCACTTCTTCCCCTGTAGGTTCCAGGGCATCCCACTCAGGTTCTGCCTCCTCTTGGACCGTGGGAAATTCAGGGGCTGGTTTCCCACGCCCCTGCCCTTCCTGGCAGCCACCTGGGCCACTGTTTCAGGCTCCAGGTCCTCTTGATTACCCCTACTGGCTGCCATTGACCGAGTGGTCACACAGACCCACTCAGGCCATCCATGTCTACAGGCATGGATGGACTAACAATGACCTTCAAGGAACCTGAGACCCCCACCACTCAAAGGGAACTAGCGCCACCTTACATAAGCGCTCCGAGTTGTCTGCTGCAACTACAGGATGAAGTACATTGGGAATAACCTGCTCTTCAGACACCTATTGACGCCTGACAGATGTCACACTGGCTCCTGTGTCTCTCAGAGCCTCCACGCTACTCCCATTTATGGTCACCCACTGCCTGTATTTCCTAGGGTTTTCAGGCAGATAGGACTACTCCTGGACCATCTCTCTCTCTGTCTCCTAATGAGACAAGGGTCATAACTGCTTGCTCCCCCCTTCACCAGGAACCAATTCCTCCCCCAGTGCTACACTCACTAATTCCAGTGACGGAGCACCAGTGGATGCAGGGGGTGCGTTGGGGCACTTGGGATCTCTTGCAATGTGGCCCACCTGACCACATGAATAACACTTGGGGGGACCCTGGTTGTCGTGCCTGCCCTTAGGGGGCCAGGACACCTTAGGCTTGGGGGGCTGGGACTCCTCACCCTGGGAACTGTTTTGGGGCCCTTTAGAGAACTCCTTTTGGTTACCCTTGTCCCCCCATTCTTTTGCTGGGGACCCTGCCCACCCTTGGCTGGGTTACCCACAATCCCCTTGTGGACCTTGGTGCTAGTCCAGCGGTCCGCTTCTTAGCAAGCTCCCTGGGATCAGTTAGCTCACTATCCAATAGATGCTGGCGCAGCTCTGGAACACACAGACTACTCAAGAGCTCCCAACTGATTAAGTTACACAACCCCTGGTAATCAGTTACCTTGCTGCCCTTTATCCAACCTTACAGTGCACACGTATACATGATCACACATTCAACCCAAGTACTTGAATCAAGCTTCTTGAAGTTCCTGAACTTCTCTCTGTACTGCTATGGGGTGAGCCCATACCTGAGGCATAAAGCCTCCTTCATGTTGGGATAGGTCAGGGTACCCGCCTTCTCTAAAGGTGACAGGGTGTCCCTCCAGTGGCCTCAAAGCGTTTCCACAGACCTGCCCCCAGTTCTTCTCAGGAACCTCATTCATTCTCAAGGCTATCTCATATGCCGTAAACCATGCATAAATATCATCACCCTTCTGGTAATTCAAGTCCTTGGGTATGTACACCTTACCCTCTTGCACTGGCTGTGCGCTGTCACCATTTGAACTGGACTCCACTTGTTTGGCCTTAATGTCCTGTTCCCTCATGCTCAACTCATGAGCCAATAGCAATTTCTTTTCTTCCAAGGCACGAGCATTCTTGCTCTCCTCTGCCTTGGCCTGGAGCCTCATGACCTCCAGCTCATGATCTCTGACCCTTTGGTTCTCCTCCCACTCCTCTGGGGAAAGACTTCCAACGGAATGGACGCTGCCAGCCCTGGAGGCTGCTCTTGACACAGGCAGATCCTGTGACCCGAAAACATCCCTTTGTGCATCCTCATTCACCTCGGCATCACCTGTCTCCCCAGCCTCTTTGGCCTCCCACCAGGCCCTTAAGGCCTTCTGCAGCTCATCCTTCCTTGAGCTGGTCTTCATGGGACATCCCAAATCCTTGCAAAATTGTTTGAGCTGATCTACTTTGTAGGAATGCAACATTTCAATATTAAACTCCAATTCTGCAACTTCACTTGCTGGTTTCCCTTTCTGAGACATAATGTGTGGATACTTTAAGGGTCACTCAAAAATAGAACCAAAAACAAAACACAGTATGTGGTTGCGTACTGGTCTGCACTAAACTGGTGATGTACACCAATCACTGTGGGTCAAGTACAAATACAGGTTCAAATCCTCACCACTGACCACAATGTTAGAAATGGGGGTCTCTAGTTGGCAGAGGTAGGTACCTTTGTCCAAATAGGGACCCTTGCTTCTAATCAGGGTAAGGGGGATACACACTTTAGATAACCCCTGCTCACCCCCTTGGTAGCTTGGCACAAGCAGACAGGCTTATCCCAAAGGCAATGTGTAAAGTATTTGTACCAACACTCACAGTAACACAGTGAAAACACCACAAAAGGACACCACACCAGTTTAGAAAAATAAAGTATCTTTATCTAAACTAAACAAGACCAAAACGACAAAAATCCAACATACACAGTTAAAAATAGGACTTACAAAATGTTTCAAGAAGTTGTATCATAGGAAACTATGGATGCGTGACTTTTCACCAAAGTACCTGTAGTTGCGTCAAAGTTCACCAAGCCAAACAGCAGCAGTGTCGGAAAACAAAGCGATGCGACACTCCTGAGATCCTGAGGAGGTAATGCGACAGTCCCGCTGCACGCAGAGGAAGGGTTGTGTCGATTCCGGTCTGTAGGGGGAGTGATGCGTCGATTCTTCATGCCGGTTCCGGTCCGCAGGTGATGCGTCGGGGAAGCGTGTCGCACAGGTACGATGCAGGGACCTTCCGGATGCGTCGGCGATCGATGCAGCGGCGTTGCGTGGCGCTGCGTCGGTCCTATTCAGCCGCGATCCCTCGATGCATTGATTCTTGCCGCGACGACAGGCACTGCAACGGTTTTCGCAGCGGCACGGCGATGCGTGGAAATTCTTCTTGCGCTGCGAAGATGCATCAGAAAAACAGCAGCAAGAAAAGTGATGCGTCGATTTCTGTAGTTCTTTGAG